>JAQIUT010000097.1:0-140905 GCA_028654355.1 Colletotrichum sp. SAR 10_99
GGGAGGACGGGACGTCGGGGACGGATTCGCGATTGCGTCGTCTGGCGGGCAAGCTTTCGACGGCTACGGACGCTTGGGAATTAAGGTGAGGTCGATTTAGCGGGTGTCTGATTGGCTCGGTTCGATGGCGAGGCTGGAGTGGAGCCTTGCTGTGTGGCGCGTCTCGGTGTGGGTGTGGCTGATGCTTTCGGTGAAGCTCAGGTCAGGTCGGGTACCTGCAAGCTCCGATTTATTATTTTCGCGTCGCCGTTGCTTGGGGATCAGACGCCGACACTTTCAAGGGTAGCTTTCCGGTGGTGAATTTCGCACCCGCAGCCCGATTGAAGATTCTCCTGCGACGTCTGCTTGCTGGCTCCTTCCAAAAGCGCGGTTTCATTCTTCTTCTTCCGTCGTTTTGATACCCGCGAAGGCCCTTTCACTTTCCCTTTTTCTTTTGACGATGCAATAAGGGTCCCCTGCATTGTTTTCTTCCGCAAACCGACTTTGCGCATCAATCTCAACCTCAGCCTTGCGACCACGACCGATTGACGCCCGAAGTCGCAGATAAATCATTCGCATCGTCGCCATGAGTTTATTCGGAGCGCCGAAGCCCGCTGGGCAGACGGGCGGTGGCCTTTTCGGCGGTGGAGGATTTGGCAGCACCTTGGGGCAGTCGACGCAGCAGCCGCAGCAGCAGCAACAGCAACAGCAACCAGCCCAGCAGCAGGGCGGCCTCAGTCTGTTCGGCCAGCCGCAGCAGAACCAAGGAAGCACCCTCGGCTTCGGGCAGTCTTCTGCCCAGCCTCAGCAGGGACAACAACAGCAACAGCAGCAGCAACAGCAGATGCCCAGCCTGTCGCAGTCGCAAGCGCAGCTGTCCAGCTCACTCTGGCAGCCTGGCAGAGACACACCTCGTACGTGGCCCCCTTTTCTGTTCCTCTCACTGATCGAGCATTTATCTGACCATCTACGACGCAGAGAACCAAAAGCCCATACCCGAGCAGATGGCCCTCATCATCGAGAAGTGGAACCCCACGAACCCCAACTGCGCCTTCAAGCACTACTTCTACAACAAGGTCGACGAGGCCGCGGTGCCCTTCTACAAGCCCGGCCCGCACGAGGACCCCAAGGAGTGGGAGGAGGCGCTGCAGAAGAAGCCCGCGCCGGGCTTCATCCCCGTCCTGTGCACGGGCTTCAACGGCGTCGCGGCGCGCCTGCAGACGCAGAAGAAGGTGGTCGGCGAGCTCAACGTGCGCCTGCACCAGATCAACGCAAGCCTGGACGCGATCCTGTCGCGGCACGACCTCGAGACGAGCGTGCGCGCGCTGGCTGCCCGCCGGCGGCACGTGGTCCTGCGGGAGCGGTGCCTCGCGCTTGCGGCGCGGGTGCAGGTGCTGCGCAACCGCGGGTACGCGATGAGCGGGGACGAGGACGACCTGCGGCTGAAGCTGGCGGAGTTGGAGCGCAGCGTGCAGGACCCGGCGCTGGCGGCGAGGGAGGAGGAGCTGTGGAGCAGGCTGATTGTGCTGAGGGACTACGCGGACCAGCTGATGAAGGAGGCGAACAAGCCTGCCTTTGCGAGCGGCGAGGGTCTGAACGAGGAGACGGAGCACAAGGCGAAGAAGGTGAGTTTTCTTGCCGAGAGGTTGGGTTTGGTGCAGTGGCTAACTTGTTGCAGGTATTGGAAGACTACGAGAAGCAGATTCAGCACCTCAAGAAGGAGGTCGAGTTGATCACAAAAGACTTTGAGCAGTGGGAGAAGGAGCGTAACCCGTCGTCATGAGTCGAACGAGGAGGGTTTCGGGTTGAGTTGTCAAATTCTTGTTATAATAGAGGACCGGTCCGGCGCGAGCGGAAGCTGTTTTTCATGTGGGAGTAGGAACCTTCGTAGCTCATCGCCCGTCATAGGCACCAAAAATTAGTGAGGAGCACGTGGAACGCAATGGGACAGGGTCCTTGGGTGTCTCTAAAGTCGTGATGTTTGATTGTCCCTGGATTCCGATGTGATCTATAGTCATAGCCCATCCACACCAGCCGTTTGTACATTTGTACACATGATATTTTTACAACGGGGACATTCTAGTTGTCCCTGTACACCCGTCTCCCAGCCATTATGGCTCTACCTGCCGTATGCTTCTGCGTCTGCGGCATGTCTTTTGGAGGGTCTGAAGCAGATGATCTGCGTCTGTTTTTGTTCTCAAGCCCTATGGCAGGCCCATGAGGTTCATGTTTGGTCGGTGATGGTTATTTACAGGACCTTGGAGGCGAGGTCGACGGCGAAGGGGGCTGTTGAAAGACGGTCAGTCAGGGTTCTTGAGGCTTGATGCTGGCTGCGGGGTCACTCACAGAGATACAGCAGGACGGCAGAGACGAGGACCTGCTGGACGGTGAAGCTGGCCTCGGCCTCCATCTGCTTGATCTCCTCCTCGGAGAGCTGGGGGGGCGCGACTGCGGGACGCAGCCCGGTCAGTTATTTCAGTTCTTTCCGAAGGGTGCAACGGTGGGTACGTACATCCTCCGAACATTTTGACTGTGGGGTATTAAGGTATCGACGGGACGGAGAGGTTGGTGATACTTTTGTTCTTCTGCGCGTGGCCCGGTTCAGCGATGATGTCGTCGCAAAAATTTAGAGATAGCTCCAGCTGGATGGGTCCCACGCACTATCCAGCCTGGGCGGTACGTACCTTTGCGCCTGGGTGCGGCTCTTAGAGGTGGTGGTGGGAATGCGCAGGTTTCTCACAGGCTGCAGAGCGGATGCCATTTCCACATGCTCTCGGATTTGGCCACCGAGCGTGCTCGGGTAGCTATCCGTCGGCCTGATGCCAGCACTGGAAACACCACACAACGCTGTGGTGGGGGAGCGCCACCCCTGTCCCTGTGCGGCTCGCGGTGCGCTTCCCTGAGTGGCTGGATGGTCTGATTTTGGCACAGTCATCCCGGGCCGAGGATAGCCCGTCGCATGTTTTGCAGTGTTGGCTTTGGGGCCCCCCAGGATGGAGGGGTTTGATGGCTGGGGAACTGCACCTGGAGCCGGATGGTTCTTATCGGGCTGGCTTTTAGCGCGCTTATCAGCGGACCTTAATATTTCTTGTCGCGATAAGGATTGGCGGCGGGCGGTTTCTCAGTGTGCGCTCACCAATTCCTGGCGCTGCGCTCAACCCGCAACGAACCGAAGGGGTGGTGGTTCCTTTGGGCTGTCCAGGTACCTCTCATCATGCCTTACCTTCCTGAGATTGGGTAGATCCAATACCAGTGAGGCACCTTTAGCAGGTGGTAGGTGGGAGCTGCAGCAGAAGCGGCGGTAAGTCTGTAGGGCGCTCGACTCATAAACGGTCATCCCTGGACTCCCAATGGGACCCTTTTACTTGTACCTTACACGCCTCAAAAGCCAAAAATTCAAAGACGTTTGGCAGTCGGCTTCTCACCGACTTCTCCAAATCCGAATCAGCCAACTTGCGGCCATTGCTACTCGCTTCTGCAACGTTTTCAATTTGTGTCTCACTCGACCAAGGCAGATAAAGATCCTGAAAAAGTCTCCGTGTCATCGTGTTTGAATCAACGGACGGGAGAAGGAGCGCGCTGTTGCTCTGGCCCCTCCACCCTCCCCCGTCCCGAGTCGGTCTCAAAGGTGGCGACAAGGGTGTTGCTTTTCGAGCGGCAACGATATCGGTCTTCGGTCCCCGATCCGAGCAGCTCATACAAGAAAGACACCACCACCACCACAACGGCTCGAACTTCTCGTTCGCTTGCCTCCCCATCTCTCCTTCTCTACTCACAACTTTCTTCACACAGAGGGTTCGTCAGTCGCTGTGGTCTGACCAGTCTCATTCCTTTCTTTTCCTCTTCCAGGGAAAAAGAGAGATTATACCCTCCCCCCTTCTTATCGCCACACACATTCCTACACATTCACAGCCATGGCATCACTGAGGTTGCCCCTCTCCCGCCAGCTTCGGCTGGTGGCTCCGCGGTTGAGGGTCGTCGGTCGCCAGACGGCCCCCTCACCGTGGGTTTGCAACTCTTGCGTTGCCTCCGGCATGGCCCCGAGCCATGTCACTCGCGTGAGGACATTCTCCGCGATGACTGCCCACGCCCAGGCGACGAGCAGGCAAACTTCCGTGGACGCCTCCCTTGAGCCGCTCCAGAGGCCCGAGTCGTTCATCCCCCGCCACATCGGCCCCGACGTCAGCGACGCCGAGGCCATGCTCAAGGCGCTGGATCCCCCCGTGAAGACGATTGACGAGTTTATTGCCCAAGTGCTGCCCCCGGATGTCTACTCCGAGAGGAAGACGTTCGCGTGGGACAATGAGGGCCCCATGGACGAGAGCAAGATTCTGGCAAAGGCGACGGCCTGGGCCAAGGCTAACGAGGCCGCCCCGAAACCCTTGATTGGCGCCGGATACAACCCGAGCGTCACTCCCAGAGTTATTCAGACCAACGTTTTGGAGAGCCCTGCGTGGTACACCAGTTACACCCCCTACCAGCCCGAAATCAGCCAGGGCCGCCTTGAGTCGCTCCTTAACTACCAGACCATGGTCTCTGACCTGACGGGTCTGCCGATTTCCAACGCCAGTCTTTTGGACGAAGGTACGGCCGCCGCCGAGGCCATGACCCTGTCCATGAATGCGCTTTCCAGCTCTCGCGCAAAGAGGCCCGGCAAGACCTTCGTCGTGTCCGATCTCGTTCACCCCCAGTCCATCTCCGTCCTGAGGAGCAGGGCCCAGGGTTTCGGCATCAAAGTCGAGGTTGTCGACATCAGCAGCGCCGAGGAGAAGATCAAGGTTTTGGGCCAGGATTTGGTCGGTGTCATGGTCCAGTACCCCGACACCAAGGGCAAGGTTGAGGACTTCAAGGGCCTTTCCGATCTCGTGCACTCCCAGGGCGCCCTTCTCAGCGCCGCCACCGATCTGCTGGCTCTGACGGTTCTCACTCCCCCCGGCGAGTGGGGTGCCGATATTGCCTTCGGCAGCGCCCAGCGTTTCGGTGTTCCCCTCGGCTTCGGCGGCCCCCACGCCGCTTTCTTCGCTGTGAAGGAGGCCCACAAGCGCCGCATGCCCGGCCGTCTGGTCGGTGTCTCCAAGGACCGCACCGGTCGCCGCGCCCTGAGATTGGCTCTGCAGACCCGCGAGCAGCACATTCGTCGTGAGAAGGCCACCAGCAACGTCTGCACTGCTCAGGCTCTGTTGGCCAACATGGCTGCGCTGTTCGCCGTCTACCACGGTCCTGAGGGACTGAGGGAGATTGCGACGCGACTCGTCCGTCTTGCTCGCGGTGTTCAGGCTGTTGCCGAGGCCGCTGGCTTGGAGACCGAGCAGAGCGGAGCCAGCCCCGACGGTAAGGTTCTTTTCGACACCGTCGTCATCAAGGCTGGTGACAAGGCGCAGAAAATTCTGGAGGAGGGCAAGGAGGCCGGCCTGGGATTCCGCGACTACGGAAACGGCGACGTCGGTATCAGTGTCAACGAGCACGTCAACGAGGAGGTGTTCAACACCATTGCTACTGTTCTCGGCAACGTCACCGGCGCCCAGACCGCCGAGGTTGCGAGCAAGTCTTACGCTGCCCTCACTGAGAGCATCACGGAGCTTATTCCAACTACTCTCCGCCGCCAGTCTGAGTACCTCACTCACCCCGTTTTCAACACCCACCGCAGCGAGACTGAGATTCTCCGCTACATCCACCACCTGCAATCCAAGGATCTCTCTCTTGTTCACTCCATGATCCCTCTCGGCTCTTGCACCATGAAGCTCAACAGCGCCACCGAGATGGCTCTCATCTCTCTGCCTGGCTTCTCCACCATCCACCCTCACACTCCGGCCAGCGAGCTCAAGGGCTACACCGCCCTTATTGAGGAACTCTCTGAGCAGCTCAAGGGCATCACTGCTATGGACGCCGTGTCTCTCCAGCCCAACTCCGGTGCTCAGGGTGAGTTCGCCGGTCTCCGTGCCATCCGCAAGTACCTCGAGCAGAAGCCCGACGGCAAGAAGCGCGACATCTGCCTGATCCCCGTCTCTGCCCACGGCACCAACCCCGCCTCCGCCGCCATGGCCGGCATGCGTGTCGTTCCCGTCAAGTGCGACCCCGTCACCGGCAACCTCGTCATTGAAGACCTCGAGGCCAAGTGCAAGCAGTACGCCGACCAGCTCGGTGCTTTCATGGTCACCTACCCCAGCACCTACGGCGTCTACGAGCCCGGCGTCAAGAAGGCCTGCGAGCTCGTCCACCAGTACGGCGGCCAGGTCTACATGGACGGCGCCAACATGAACGCCCAGATCGGCATCTGCTCCCCCGGCGAGATCGGCGCCGACGTCTGCCATCTCAACCTGCACAAGACCTTCTGCATCCCCCACGGCGGTGGCGGCCCCGGTGTCGGACCCATCTGCGTCAAGGAGCACCTCGCCCCCTACCTCCCCGCTCGCTCCGCCGACGCCGAGGAGGCCATGGTCTCCAGCGCGCCCTTCGGCAGCGCCGGCATCCTCCCCATCAGCTGGGCTTACAACGCGCTCATGGGCAACGACGGCCTGCGCCTCGCGACCAAGGCCGCCATCCTCAACGCCAACTACATTCTCTCCCGCCTCAAGCCGCACTTCAAGATCCTCTACACCAACGAGAACGGCCGCTGCGCGCACGAGTTCATCCTCGACGCGCGGCCCTTCAAGGAGACCGCCGGCGTCGAGGCGATCGACATCGCCAAGCGCCTGCAGGACTACGGCTTCCACGCGCCGACGATGAGCTTCCCCGTCGCGAACACGCTCATGATCGAGCCGACGGAGAGCGAGAGCAAGGAGGAGCTGGACCGCTTCATCGACACGCTGATCAGCATCCGCGAGGAGATCCGCGAGGTCGAGGAGGGCAAGCAGCCGCGCGAGGGCAACGTGCTCAAGATGGCGCCGCACCCGCAGGCGGATGTCATCTTGGGCGACGGCGAGGGCAAGTGGGAGCGTCCCTACTCGCGCGAGAAGGCGGCGTACCCGCTGCCGTTCTTGAGGGAGAAGAAGTTCTGGCCCAGTGTAGGCCGTGTTGACGACAGTGAGTTTTCCCCTGAGGAGGATGTGTGAGTGACGGCGGCTAACAGGAAGCAGCATACGGCGACACCAACCTCTTCTGCACGTGCCCTCCTGTTGAGGACACTACCCAGGCGTAGAGAAATGATTGCGCGCATCTCATAGACGTGATACCAGCAGAGAAAGACATAGACCGCCCTGGTCCTATATCATGACTGCATGACGACATCCAAAGGACAGGACCCGGGGCGCCGTTGACTAATTCAACATTCGACGGTGCCTCGGAGATTCCATCCGATATACGTTATACATCTAAATATTTCTGATGACTTTTGTTCTTCAACATTTTACATCCCTACAAGCGAGCGGGGATATGAGTTCCTACGATTTCAACAGGGGACACACATTATATAAGGGGTTATTGGGGGTCCAGTCAAGAGACCTACCGGGAGTTCAACAACATGAGGGAGATATGGGGTTTGCATTATGGGTCAAGTGTTGTATTTGGTAGACTGGCATAGGGCCGGAAAATGAAATCATCAAGTTCACTGTTTGTGTTCCAACCGTGAGGCGATTAAGATGATCATGCCTCGGATGACATCCGTAGCGTCAACGTCAAACTCATATGCCGTTTTTCGCCGATGAAAATATTCTCCAATTCAAGAGCCATCGTCGGAACATTATCGCGAGCTGAACTTTTGGAATTGAGAGTTCATTGTGGGTGACGTCTTCAAGATATCGGGCCACCGATCGGGGGCTCGAATCCCACCGACCCCACTTTCCAGCCGGCCTTCCTTATCGGGACGCCGTGCCAACCGCTCAGTAACAAAAACATGCGGCCCGGAACCTTGATGTCTTAATCTCATCTTCATTCTCTCATCGCACCGTCAGTTCAATTGGGAGCGCTCTTACTCGATCCATACTCTGTGAAAGGACTAATTGAATCCCTAGCTGACACTCACACTTCCTGGACGATTTGAGAACCACTCAAGATGGCTCGTCTCGCGACGTTAGCCATCACGGGCCTCACGCTCATCGCGCGCCTCACTGCAGGCGTCGCCACGCAGGCCGACATTGAAAACCCTGAGTTTATGACGTTCTCAGTCCCCGAGCATCCGAACCACGCCATTCGAATCAAGGAGCAGAGCGATGAGATCTGCGCCGCTGGGTCGCGGCAGTGGACCGGCTGGTTGGACACCGGCGGCAAACACCTCTTCTTCTGTGAGCTATTCAATACTCACGCTCATGACACACTTACTGACCGACATGAAAGGGTACTTTGAAAGTCTCAACGACCCCGAAAACGACCCCCTCAGCCTCTGGATGACCGGCGGCCCCGGCGGCAGCGGTCTCGTCGGTAAGTCCCAACCCTCAACTGTACCAAACCCTCACGAAGCTGACACCAACCCCAGGAATGATGCTCGAACTCGGCCCCTGTCTCATCTCCCCATCCGGCAACTCCACCGTCCACAACCGCTACGCCTGGAACGCCAACTCGTCCATGATCTTCATCGACCAGCCCGCCGGCACGGGCCTCTCCTACCACGACCCCGGCGTCCCGGGCCCCGCCACCTCCGCCGCCGCCGCCGCCGACATGAACGTCTTCCTGCGCATTTTCTACACCGCCTTCCCGCGCCTACGCTCCCTGCCCTTCCACATCGTCGGCGAGTCCTACGGCGGGCACTACATCCCCACCCTCGCGGCCGAGATCGTGCGCTACAACACCGAATCCCCCGCGCCGGAGTTCAAGATCCCGCTGAAGAGCGCCATGATCGGCAACGGGTTCGTCAGCCCGCGGGATACGACGTGGGGCTACTACGAGACGTTGTGCACGACGAAGCCCGGCGTGCCGGCGCCCGTGTTCAACGAGAGCTTGTGCGGGCAGATGGCGGCGGCGCTGCCGCGGTGCATGTACCTCCAGGAGGCGTGTTACGCGTTCCCGGACCCGATTGTGTGCGAGGCCGCGGGGGCGTTTTGCTTCGGGCACGTGGACGAGCTGTATTACCGCGACGTGCGCAAGGGCGGGCGGAACCCATTTGACATCACGGCGCCGTGCGAGACGGAGAGTATTTGCTACAAGGCGGGCGACGGGATCGAGGAGTATGTGAAGAGCGATAAGGTGTGGCGGGCGCTGGAGGTGCCTGCGGCGGTGGACCGGGAGAATTTTACTCTGATTTCGATGGATGTGAACCACGCTTTCGAGGTTGCTGGGGACGTGTTTTTGAGCACGGAGAGGGAGGTGAAGTATATTCTGGAGAAGGGGGTGGACGTGCTGATTTACAACGGGGATCTGGATTTGGCGTGTAACACGGCGGGGAACATCCGGTGGGCGGAGAAGTTGGCGTGGGATGGGCAGGTTGAGTTTGGGGCGAAGGAGTTTGAGGTGTGGTTTGCGGAGAAGAAGGGCGAGGTTGCGAGGGCGGGGAGGTGGAAGGAGGTTGTGAAGAGGCTTGGGGGAAAGGATACGAGGTTCGCGTTTGTGACGGTGGAGGGGAGCGGGCATATGGTGCCGTTGGACCAGCCTGAGGTCGGGTTGGAGATGGTGAGGAAGTGGATGTTTGGGAGCTTTGAAGAGGCGGCGAAGGGGGGTGTTGAGGTCAAGGTCGGCGGGCAGGGCAGGGAGGAGCAGTGGTCTTTAGAGTTGTAAAGGGATGGATGTTCTGTTAGTCTGAGACTGGAAGCTGACGATATTGAGATGACGGATGGTTTTGTTAGTGGCTCAGGTGGCCCAGAATGTATCATGAGAGTCGGCCCATGACACCTGACGTTGATCGAGAAGCAGGATTTGATGGGCAAACAACGCTGGTGCAATTCATCAGACCGGCTTTTGGAAACAGACTGAATTTCAAACATTAGTGCCTTGGTCGCGCGTCGACGTGATTAACACTGCCTCATGAATCAAAATAAAACATCTGGGATATTCTGGTGACTGGGCATATGCGAAAGCGATTGAAAGCAAGAACGAAAGCATTTCAGGCATTTACATGTCCTCGGATCACGATCCGACTGGTGTCTAAGGCCACGATGGTTCTCAGAATCGTTCCGGCGAAGTTGACATCAGTCATGTGTATGTCATCTCAATAGCTATCAGCAAGATTGCTAGGATTGAGCATCACGGATTGGAAAGGTTGGCTTGAAGTATGACTGTCAGCCTTGCACGGGCGGTTTATACGTCCGTTGGCTCGAAGGGCCAAGACGTCTTACATGTTGGTCCTCTGCATGTCATCATCAGATGTGGAAGGTATCTACCGATGATTTGAGTTGCAACGGCAGCATCGGGGCAACGGTTAATGATCCTCCACTTGTAAGAATTCGGGATGTCAGATGCGTGCCATATGGCGACCCGGAAGACGACTTGAACGGGGCCGCCCGAGGTCCGGGAAAAAGGATGTGGTGATTGGCCTTGATACGGTGATTGTCGGGTTGCAAAAGTACTCCGCCGACGTAAGAGTGGCATCGTCGATATGCCAGCTCATTGCTGGCTTGTTGGTCCACTCCAGTGGAGGTTCGGATCTTGGCTGAGAGTCCTGGTGGATCAGTCCCAGAAGATATGACTGTTGAAGAAACTTTGAGTCTTATCAATCAGTGGGCGAACAAGCAACTGGTCGAGGTCGGTTCAAATTGCAGTGCAAATGCAGCCCAGCCCAGGATAGAGCGGCTTAAATTGATGGCTGAGCTGACGGAAGAAGTCCGGCGGCGGTTTCTCAAGCAGGCGGAATTGAATTCGACAGTCGGTCAGCCGTTGCCAAGACATCCGAGTGAGAGAGGGTTGGTCTCGAAGGATTTGGAAGGAGCAAAATCCCTGTCGCTTTAGCGTCTTCAGCCGACCCACTAATAATTGTTCGAGACCCACTCCCACGAGCTGGGGTGCACGGGCGCCTCGAGCAGTGAACGAACGGCAGGCACAGGACACTTTTGGGGCGGTTGCCGCTTGAGAGATGGGCAGGACGGATGAGGCGGGAGTGCCTGAACTGGACATCCTCTGGATGCTTCAACTTCACCCGATGCTTGATCAAGGGAGACGTCGACAGCAACAAAAGCAACGGACAGACGGCATGATTGAGATTGAGGCGCCTCTATGGCGGAAGCCATGCTATCAAGAAACATCTTTTCCTGTTCATCTCGTCATCAAGGATGAGCCATGCCATGCCCTGCATGTCCTTGAGCCATAGTCCTCCATCGCGGGCATCCTCCCAGCTCGACATTTCAAAGTTAATTGGACACGCCGCCGCTCACGTTACACGAGCCAGTAGGTGGCGCCCGCGTCTGGACGCCGTCAGATGGGACTGCGGTCCGCGGATGCCCTCCCAGGTCCAGAGCTGGTTCCGACGTCGTGGGAGCAGCGTTGTAGGGCTAAGGAAGAAACCCTCGACCACCAAAAGCGTCGCCTTTGACCATTGCAACTGGCCAAAAGTCTACGGACTTTGACTCTGCATACAGAAGTCGGACCTATCAAGCTCGCCAACATCAAGACGAAGTTGTATGCCCTCGCGCGGGCGCTTCAACGACCTGACATCCCCCATCCAGCCAGTCACCACCGCCTATGGACCCTTCGCCGCTGTCATGCATCCCAGCGAATCCTTCAACCGTTTTTCTCCATCATTCAGCCCTGTCGAGATGCGTCTGTCGCTCTCAATATCAATTTGGCCATGTTGCCGAAACCAATGGACTACGGAACCAGAGGCATTTGTTTAGGTCAGTCTCGTTTTGCTAAGATGAGCTCTGCTGTCTCTTCATTGCAGCGAGCCAGGATCAAGGCTCTTGCATCCCAGCACCCCAACCTGATAAGGCCAAGGCTTAAGCTCACCAGCAGCAGCACGCGAAGTTGAGGGAACACGAGAGACTGGTTCGTTGCAACACAACCAGAACCATTCAGATGGCTTGAACTCCCACCCTCGTCAATTCCATGCTTTCTGTCCAGGGCCCATACCCACAGTCCGGGCATAATTTCTGCGCGCCTTCTTCCACCCAACAGTCCCCATAGAGCTTCCAACCCCTGTTGGTCTGCGTTTCTGGACCCCTTTATGGCGCCGACCCTCCGATGCTGCCCTGGGATTCTGCCGGTTCTTCTTTCGCGCCATCTGCTGTGCAGAGAGCAGAACTATTTCCCTCCAAGACCCATCAAGGCTATCGGCATTGGAGAGAAGCGAGAATTGGCCTGGAATTCTCGCAGTCAATCCCCGCTTGCTTTTTCCATCTCAAAGATCTTCCATCCTTCGCTTCCACTTTCAATCTCCCAGAGTTCATCCCAAAACCAGCAAAAAGCTGCTGCCTGCCAACGAGTGGACGCGATCCTTTCGACATCGTCTTGAGGTCTCAAGACATACCACGGCGTCGGTTCCGAACAGCACCTAGTGGCACGGCTCCGCAGCCATCGGCGCGCTTCGAGACCCCAAGTCGCATACAGGACTAGACTCCTGTGTGCAGACCGTCTTGTCCTAGCTCCTCGACTACCCCATCTCGCGTATCGAGTCCCGTCTGTTGTGTTGCACTTCTCTGGTCCCTGACCCCGCGATCCTCCACGGTCGCCGCCCGCCATGGCGGCCACCGCGACATCGTCCTCGTCGTCGACGGCAACGAGTACCTACAGCAGTGTTGTCGTCACAAGCTTCCCCTTCAACCCACTGACTACTCAATTTGTGGCGCCGACGTATTGCAGTGGCATTTACAATGGAGCCGTCTACATGGTTGACCCTCAAGAAAATTGTCTGCCCACGAGCCATTCGAAAGACGAGACGGCGTACTACTCGCCGGGATATGTCTGTCCTGAAGGCTACATGACGGCCAGAGTTGACAACAAGGGCGTCCATAGCATCACGACAGTAACTTGCTGTCCTTATCGCAGCGATATCATCCTCTCCGCAGTCGACCCTGCCACACTTTCTGGCCAGTGGATTGGGCTTTTCTGCACATGGATCGCGCCGGAGGGCACGCGCATCGACATCGTGCACACCGCTGATACGAGCACGTGGATTGAGCAAGAATATGTGACGTCGCCGGGTGGTGTCAACGCGTTCGGTGTCCGCATGGTCTACCAGTCGACCGACATTGCTTCAGCGACAGCGACAGCCACGGTCTCCGCTACGAGCACTGGCAACGTGACTGCGCCTCAAGAAACCTCCTCGCCGGGCCTATCAACCGGAGCATCCATTGCTATCGCTGCTGTCGTCCCGGTTGTCGTTCTTGGCCTGATCGCTGGCGCCCTTTTCTGGTGGTGGAGGAAACGCCAGGCGTCCAAGTACAACCACGTAAACGGCAGCGGAACGCCTCCGGGCGCAAATGGCATGCCTCCAGCAAACCCCATGCAGCAGCAAGTCCACGAGGCACCGTCAGTACAGCAGTACCAAGACCCAAACGCGTATCAACAACACCAGCATCCGCCGATGCAGACGATGCCCTCCACGCAGTCCTTCCCTTCGACATACCCGTCATCAACAGCGGCACCATCTAATCAATCGCCTACCGTGCCATTCTCTCAGCAGTATGGCCACAATGGGACGTACACCAGCTACGCGGGATACAAACCTCCCGGGATGACGGAGGAAACTTCAGCACCGGGGCAAGCATACACATCGGAGCTTCCGGCTCCCGTACCGAGGGAACTCCCGGAAGACCGACCGAGCCACACGCCATCGGGACAACACATTGACCACCAGAAGATGATGGGTATACCCAAGTGAAGGAGACTGCAGCGGTGGCTGGTTTAAGCATTTGGCGGAGTACTCGGCATTTTTTCTGCGGGACGGCGCGGCGTTTGGGGCGCCGTGTCTATCCATCTTGCCAGGACCGATCCAGGCACATGTTTTCCACATTTACACAGCGTTGCGCGCAATGCTTATTACAGTAGCATCCGAGGCAAACACGCCGAGTTGAACGACTAATAATCAGACATACTCTCTTCAAACCCCACTTTGTGTGCAGTCCTCCGGTCGCTGCGTTCGAGACGGCTGACAGGCTACGAAAACCCGTTTGGATGATCTGCCGCGATGCCGCCTATCCGTCTCACCATCAGCACCAAAATACTTGCGCCTTGCTGGGCTGGCAAGGGATGTGGCTGAGCCTTGGAAAGCTTAGCTTGTTCGACGCAAATGTATCGGCTACTTAGTGCTGACACCTCATCAAGCCACCCAGCTCGTAGCGAGGACTTGATTGACCACAAACGAACATCTAGCCATTTCAACGCTAGATTGCACTGCTGGTGGCCAAATGAGCCAAGTCATTGTCATGTTCACAGACCAGCGGACGGAGCTATGGATTTCTGAAGCAGTCGAGCCTGGCACAGCCATCCCGTCATTACAACCGCCACCTGCCTTCTCTACTTATTCTTCGACCCCCAATGCTGCTCGACTTCGTCTTCTCGACGCTTCAATTTGAAGAAAAAGCAACAAAGCTGCATGTATCCCTTCATTATCAGGTAGCGCCGGATCTCAATGTGGCCAAGTAGATAATGAGACGTGAGGGCTGGCGAGATCGTCTCGGATCGCACAGGGAAGACGAGCCCAGAAGTCTCACACGCCCCTTTGCACTGCAGATGGGTGTCTGAGAAGCTTCCAGGAATCAGGACTGCCTACCAAGTGGTAGTAATATGACGGCCTCGACCCCCTGGCGAAGGATTCGTGAATGGTGCGCTGCGGCGGCGATGGCCCTTAGTCTCATCCATTCTTAGCGTCGTCCTTCCTTAGTGTACGAATGTCCCTTTGGCGTCTGCCTAGGAGCGGATCCTCTCAAGCATGGGATCGTCATTGGACTTTCGAGCCAGTATGAGTGGCTGGCCAGGACGGAGGGAGTGAGATCAGAGAGAGAAAGACTAGTTCGAGCGAAGGATTCGTCAAAACTAGTTTGACTCCTAATAGCCCTGTTCTCCTGTTCAATCCAAGCTTCTTCCTTTCACCTTCTTTTTCCTCTTGTTTTCTGCTTCTGCGAGTAATACCCGACTAGACTTGCTTGCTGTCACTTTGTAGTTGCTTCGCTTTCATGCTATCAACGCGTTAGAATCCACAAAACAACCTCATCACATTCAATCGAGGACACATACACGGCACAAGGATTCCCCATACGAAGCTGACAAAGTCCCTTCGAATCGGGCAAACCGCCCCCAATCCCCCTCCTGGGCTCCATTGCGACAGAATCATCACACAATGGCGGCGGCAACATCAACCTCGAAAACGCGCTACGTCGCCTCGACCTTCCCCGAAAACCCCCTTCCGACGCAGAACTTTGACCCGCCGGCCTCCTGCTCCGGCGTGTACTGGACAAACTCCGTTTTCGCGATTGACAACGACCCGGCCTGCTTGCCGAACAAGTTTAACGGCGCCAGCACCGCCTTCTACTCCCCCGGCACTGCCTGTCCGACGGGCTATACCGCGCAGCCGCAATGCTCCCGGAACAACGGCGTGCGCAGCATCACGACCGTGACGTGCTGCCCGCACCGCGGCGACATCACGCTGTCATGCGTGGAGAACGACCTGACGTTGGCGGAAAGGTGGGAGACGCAGTTTTGCACGTGGATGGCGGGCCCGGCGACGGTGGTGGAGTATACCCTCGTCTCGGACGGAAGCACGTCGAGCGCGGCGGCGACGATGAGTGATCGCGACGGCATCAACGCGTATGGCATCCGGATGGTGTACCAAGCGAGCGATCTAGTGTCAAACACTGCGTCGGCGACGGCCACGGGCACCGACAGTGGGGCTGGGACAACGGGCACCAGCGACGGTAGCGGCGGCAGCAGCAGCGACTCCTCTACGAGTGACGGGCTTTCGACAGGGGGCATCGTTGCCGTGGCGGTCGTCGTTCCAGTCGTTGTCATCGCGATACTTGCAGGTCTGTTCCTATGCTGGAGGAGGCGGAAGCATAAGTATGCGGGCGTACAGCAGACGCAGCCTGGGCCAGACGGGCAGACGCCACCTCAGCAGAGCGCGTACGCGTACCAGAACAGCAATTACCAGGGCAGCAACTACGCGCCGAGCGAGATGGCGGGAGGCAGCGTCGCCGGGTATTACCAGAACGACAAGGTGCTGCAGCCGGGGCAAGGGGTCGCGGGGCAGCAGTTTAAGGGGTACCCGCACCAGACGCCGGCTGCGCCTGCTGAATTGCCGGTGGGAGAGGCGCCGGCGGAGTTGGATGCTAGCGGAGGTAATGGGAGGTAGTTGGCAAAAGGGTTTAGATAAGGAGAGTAATTTCGAGGTGGATATATCATGGTCCTTGGTGAGCTCGTTGGGGGACTTTTCAGACAGCATTCAGATGGGCATGTAGGCGACTAGCGGGAGTTGAAGAGGGTGATTGGGGTTTTGTTTCACAACTTCTTCGCAAATGATACGTTCAGTAGAAGCATTTAAATGAAACGATCAACTATGATAAGAGAAATAATACTCATCAAATCTATATTGAGACACGACTTTCTTCAGTCAGCGCATCATCATCTCTTTGGCCGTGTGGTAGCAAACGATGATCCGGGCTAGCCCAAAGTCTCCAGGATATTTCATGACTCTGTTGGTCGAGGAAGTGGTCGGAAGAATGGTTGTAGGCTGAAAGTACGCATCGGACAATCACACCGACCAAGCTCCGTGCCGCCGACGTCCGGGGCAGCATCCCCCCGAACGATGCCCCCAGCGTCACCGGGCCCACACCGCCTGCGCTTCCTGGACAAATTTTCCCCCGCCACCCCGCCATCCAAGCTGCAAAAAAATTCACCTCTGCGTTGCTGCCGACCCTGCTTATCAAGCACGCAGAACTTCCTCGACGCATTAATAAACCACATTCTCTGGTTTCTGCGCTTCCTTTTAATATCCAGATACCCAGCGCGACTGAACGTTTACTTCTGACAGTCAACGAGCGCATTCCATTCTTCAGCGTAATCCCATCGAAAGAACCCAACCCAAAGAAAACCGGCCGAAAGAAAAGCCCAAAATGTCCGGCCACAACGACGACCACGAGGAGCCCGAGATGCTCGGCGCCGACGAGGTCGGTGAGGAGGTCAACATCGACAACGACGACGTCGCCATGGACTCGGACGACGACAACGAGGAAATCACACTTCACAACGACTCAGTCGCCTACTTCGACGCCCACAAGGACTCCGTCTTCACCATCGCCCAGCACCCCATCCACCCGACCATCATCGCGACCGGCGGCTCCGAAGGCGACTCCGACGACGCCCCCGGCAAGGGCTATCTCCTCTCGACCGCCGCCGCCGCCTCGCGCCCCGTCCTCCCCGCCTCCTTCTCCGGCGAGACCCCGCAGCAGAGCACCAGCCTCGACGCAATCTACCCGATCGATGGCCACACCGACAGCATCAACGCGATGGCCTTCACCCTCCCCAAGGGCGACTTCCTCGTCAGCGGCGGCATGGACGGCAAGCTGCGCGTGCACGCCGTCCGCGTCAACTCGCCCACCGCCGAGGCCGCGAGCGTGCAGATCAAGTTCATCGCCGAGGCGCAGGAGGTCCCCGAGATCAACTGGATCGCGCCCTGCCCGTCGCCGCAGTACCCCAACACCATCGCCCTCGGCGCCAGCGACAACTCCGTCTGGGTCTACACCATCGACATCGCGGCCGGCGGCGGCGACCCCGCCAACTGCCTGCAGCTCGTGCAGACGTACTGGCTGCACCAGGCCCCCTGCACCGCGGGCACGTGGACCCCCGACGGCAGCCTGCTGTGCACCGTCGCCGAGGACTCGAGCCTGTATGTCTGGGACGTGTGGGGCGAGGCGGCGGCCAAGGGGCTGGTTGAGAGCAACGGGCAGACGACTGTGAGCATGACGGCGCAGGACCAGCGGTTCGAGGTCGAGGGCGGGCTCTACAGCGTGGCGGTGGATCCCAAGGGCGCGCTCGTGGCGGTGGGCGGCGCGGGCGGCGCGATCCGCATCGTCAGCCTGCCGCGGCTCGCGAGCAGCGCGCAGTCGGGCAAGGGCGGCAAGAGCAAGACGGCGGCGGACGTGGCGGCGGGCGGGCAGATCCTGGCGAGTCTGCAGACGGCGTCGGACGGCATCGAGACGCTGAGCTTTACGGTCGCGGCGGGCGGGCCGGGGCAGGCGTCGACGCTGCTTGCGGCGGGCTCGGTGGACGGCAGCATTGCGGTGTTTGATGCCGGCAGGAGGTTTGCGGTGCGCAGGAGCTTGCCGGGCGCGCACGAGGATTTCAGCGTCGTCAAGGTGGAGTTTGTCAAGAACTCGTGGCTGCTGACGAGTTGCGGCATGGACGGTGTTGTGAGGAGGTGGGATCTGAGGGCGGCGGACGCGGGGTTGGTGAAGGAGTGGAAGGGACACATGGGTGGTGGCGAGGGCGGTGGTGTGTTGGGATTCGTGCAGGGTGAGACCGGGGAGAGAGTCGTTACTGCTGGCGATGATGGTGTTGTTCTTGTTTTTGAGGCTTAGAGGGGGTGTGTGTTGGGTGGAGGATTGAATATGGTTTCTTTATGAGGGGATAGACAAAAATGGGGTGGTATGATACCGCGACAATGCGGGATGATTTGCTGGACCAGATAGGTTCTGATGAAATGACATTCACGTTTAACTGACAAAGGAGATTGTCTATTGAAGGGCTTTGTGTGAAAATCAAGGTGGTTTTGTGTGGAATGGTTGAGATTGGACAGTGAGACATGGTCCTTTGAGTTCATCTGATGGGGTGCGGGACTTAAAACGGACGATTTGCGACTTTGGCAGGATCTCAACGCCATTCTTCATCCTCACCATCACCTGCAAAAAGTTCGTCTTTCCATACGTCACTCAATAGAAGAACGGCATCGCATTGTCGGCCACCCGCGAAGGACTGCCAAATGGCCCAGTTCCAATGGGACCAGGCCCTCGGACTGACTTTGATGGTCTGCGGAATCATTCAGTTCCCGCGCATCTGCTTCTGTCTGGCAATATCTTGGTTATCCTGGAAGACTGTCGTTATGTGTAGGTTTCTCGAATCACTGCGCCCGGCAGCGCGTGATCAAGCATGAGATGTTAACGTTGGGTGTTTAGGGTATGCTGTGCTAGGCATTTACCCATTCCTGGAGAACATTGCGGGACCGTTGACGCGGGCGTTACTGTTGGACCCATGGAAGGCTGAGTAGAGTCTTCTATTGTGAATAGCATGATCACTGACGTGTAGTTCAACGCATTTGAATGAAAGCTTGCGTACATATCTCAAGCGCGCTCAAAATAAATAACGACTTCATGCATCATCGACATCCCAGAATAGAAGTCATTAGCGGAAGCCCGAAATCGCGTCCGAAGCTTTAACCATTCGTACGAGTAATTGGAGATTGATTTATTAGGCTTCATATCTCATTAGACTACCTCATGTAGTCACCACTGAGTCAATTTTTCCCTTCACTGGGACTATTGTAGTGGTATTGCACCATCCTCTCTCCATTTATCCATGACTACCAACCAGGGGCACTCGATAGGTGCGCTTAGTTGGAGCGACCACCCTGGCCAACGTTATCGCCCTTGGCGAGACCCTGGCTCTGGCCTCCGCTGGCATCCTTGCCGTCAATGGCAAGGCCCTTCTCAATCTCGGGCATGGGGGCGGTCTTGTCGGCGCGGTCGACGTGAGGGTCCTATGACAACCTGTTAGTATTGAGATTCAAGGTAGGAAGCTGCACCAGGTGTGGCCTACCTTGATGGCACCAGCGCCGTGGACGATGTCGTGGCCGGCCTCAACGGCGTTGTCAGAGGCACCGGATCCGTCGCGAGGCATGATGATTGGTTTTGTTGATGTGTATGAAGTTGTGGTAGGTGTAAGATGGTTGAGGAGATGCTTTGGGAAGCTGTTCGTTTTGCTGTTGATGAATGTGAAGGTTCGTCTTGATTGAAGACGGATTGGCTTAGGGGCTGAAGGAGTAGTTTATAAAGACGACTGAGCTCACCTGGAGCTCCTAGAGCTCTGATATCGAATTGACGTCACGCAGGGAAGGTGCAAGTGCCTCCCGGGTACCTGCCGCTGTCGAGCTCACCCCCTTGTAAACGTCATTGATGGTGGGGCAAGCCCCGCCACGGTCTCCGCCCCGCGATGTCAGATCGCAGATCTTCGGTGGGATGGTCCGGAGGAAACGCCCCGTGTCGCGTGGTCAGACTTGCTTGGCACTCTCAATTGAGAAAGCAATGAGGTGGCTTGGTCACGAGATTGTCTACGTATGGGTCCAGAAACTCTTTGAAGCCTTATTTTCATTTTGTTTGTTCCTGTTTTTCATCGTGAACGTTGTGGACTGGCCCGCTTGGCATCCGTGCTGGAGGGGCCGCTCGGATGATGACGACAGTGGTTGGCGGCTTGCTTTGGGCATTTACATACTTTGCAACTGATTGGTGTTGGGAAACATGACGCTTCATTTTGGGAGCATATCACGATGCTTTCCGGTCAGCTGCCTGTTGGTTTCAGACAGCCCACAGGGACGCTGGAAATGTCTTCTTTCTGGCTGCTGTTGTTCAGGCACATCTACGGATTAAAACAACCCAAGAACATACACTCAAATTACGCAGAAACTTCCTGATCCAGAGATGTTTACAAACTAAACAACAATTGTTAACTTCAATAAGAGTATCTGTACAAATCCCTCAATCGAATGATCCCACACCTTTGATGCTGGCCATCTCAGCCAGGCTACCGAAGCACCATAACCAAAGCCGGGCGTAGAGATCAGCACGATCCCCTCTTCTTCACTCTGACGAAAAAGTCTCGAGGCTTTACGAACCAGTAATTGGTGCATTTCCAGTCATCCTCCTTCTCCAGTATCAAATCGAAGTTCTGCACGACTCTGGGAATGGCTTTCGACACCTCCAGCAAGCTGATGTTTTTGCCGATGCAGGTGCGCGAGCCCTGGCCGAACTTGAGTCTTTGTCAGCTTCGCGTTCAACTATGTGAGGTCCTTCAAGATTTCACTTACGGCGAAGAAGTATGATTCCATGGCGCTCTTTTGCTCCTTGCTTGAGTCAATCCATCGCTCCGGCCTGAAGTCGTCCGCATCATGACCAAAAACTTCCCTGTTGTGATGCGCGATCCAGGCATTGATTCCCACTACATTCTGCGGACATGTCAGCAACATCCTCTGCCCAAGGAGATTATACTTATCACTTACCCCTGCAGGAAAGAAGGTTCCTGCCAGTTGTCTACCACCCTCAGGCACCACACGAGGCATGGTGAGTCCGGTGGCAGGGTGCAGTCGGAGGCTTTCCTTAATGACAGCCTGAAGGTAAGGTAATGCCTGAGCTTCCCTGAAAGTGATCGGGTTCGAGATCGATCCCTCCGCCTCGGCGTTGTCCAGTTCTTGACGCAGCTTTTCCAAGGTCCTCGGGTTTCTGCAAAGGTAGTACATGATGGCGCTGAGGGAGATCGCCGTCGTATCCGATCCAGCGCCAACATTGGTGCTTGCAGCTGTCTGAATGGACGCGTCGTCGATAAGTTCGGGCCGCTCCTTCTGAGTCTGAAGGAGTTTGGAAATGAAATCCTGAGGTCCCTCTTTGGGCTTCTCTTCCACCCGGCTGGCAGCGACTTGATCTCGTGAAAACTTGACTACATATGCGTTCCCTCTTGGCTCCTTACCTGATCCAAGGTGCATGAGAACGCTGAATAGATAGGGGTACACGCGCGGATAAACACCGGTTAGGGTGCTGACCGTCAGGACTTCGTCTAGCGCCTTGATGACTCCCTGGGGATCTCCCCCGTCGTCTAGGCATCCGAAGCGCTTGGAGAACTACACTTGATTAGTATGCCTTAATTCCACTATTACACTGTCATGTCTGCCTCACCGTAATCTTGCCAATGACATCTAGAGCGTAGCACTGGAACCAGTGTCCAAGATCAATCACGCGACCCTCGTCAGAAATTTCGGAAAATCGCTGAGCAAAGATGTCGGTGCACTCGTCGACGTATGGCTCGTACGAGACCATGTTGGACATGGAGTAGACGTTGGCGACTTGTCGGCGCATGGCGGAGTGGACTTTCGGATTCAACTCGTTGAAGAGATTGCTCAGAGCAGGATTGCCCCATGGCAGGTACCACTCATTCTGGAGAAGAAGTCAATCTGTTAGCCCTGGCTGAAATTCGGTTCCCAATGTAAGAAGCGTTTACCTTGGCAAAATGGCTACCGTGGCCGTAGATGGTTTTGGCTGCGTCGAGACTGTCGATGCTATACTGTCCAGGGGCTATACGAACGATGGGACCTGAATATCCATTGTATCAGTAGACATACTTTTCGTAATGAGACTGATTGAGGCCGCCGAAATTCCTCCTGTCTACGCCGCCACAATTCCTGAGTGCTTATGGATTTGGAGTTTCACTTCGACCGAGAACGGTAGTAGATACAATCATAAGAGACGACAACGATGACAGCGAGAACATCGGAAAATAGGGCTTCTCAAATAACCAGGGGTTGAAGTACCGTATTTCTCGTGCAACTTCCTGTCCGTCTTCTCGTAGTCGGCGCGGTAGTACTGGCGGAACAGCCACAGCCGAGTAAATCTCGCAAGGAAAGGACCCGGAATGTGTCTCAGAGGATCTCGAACGGCAGAGATGATTCGATAAAGAAGGACTGCAAATACTGCGAAAGGGATCGCCCACCACAATAGCGGCAGTGGTTTGCCTTCCAAGGCATGAATTGGTAGAATCATGGTGTAAGTTTTGGTTTGGAAGTAAATGCTAGACTGCATGAACTGCCAGCCCAACAACAACGGCCGACAGGAGTCATTATATCTGCCATCCAAGCCTTGAAACTGTAGCGCTTGGGAAGAATCATTCGATAATCTGGGGAGAGATCGTGGGGCAGATCTCCGCGTCGGGACTTACACATTCCCTAACCCCCCGCCACCATCCCGATGGAGTGCCGCCAGCGTGCAGCGCGGGTTCCCCACCCCCACAACATCTCCCGATGGCCGCACAAGCATGATTCATTAACAAACAGGTTGAGAAATATCGTGGCCTTGATTGGTTTGATGGGGTCATAGTCTGCGTAGTGACTGGATCGCGTGCATGAAACAAGATGCAGCGGCTCCCACCATGCAGAGCAACGGTCTGGTCGACCTCGGAGTCCGTCCCTTCTTGGCCGGCCGTCAATAACAATCGAGCATCGCGAAGCCAACCTCCACCACACCGGAATGAAAGATGATGATCGCCCGGGATGACGGGAACTAAGTGGGTCTTCCGACTGACTAGTGGCCTTGACCAGTTCCAACGTCTGGCGTCGAATACTATTTGTCCCTCCTTCACCTCCACACGATCTCCCGAAACCGTTCACAACATGAACAGCGATTCTCGCAGCCTGCGTTGCAGGTATTGCGAAGAGGCGTTCAAGAGGAAGGAGCATCTCGACCGCCATCTACGACGTCATCTGGGTTCGAAACCGTTTCAATGCACGATTTGCCTGAAAGCCTTCTCTCGAAAGTATGTCGCGTGTATATTTCTTCGAGGACACGGCTGACTTGAATCTCTCAGGGACGTCCTCAATCGACATCTAACGACTCATGAAATGAATTCCGCCAACACATTATCACCAAGACGGCCTGGCAAGAAACCACAAGCATGCCTCTCATGTTCAAGGGCAAAACAACGCTGTTCCAAAGGCAACCCTTGTCGCTCATGCGCAAGCAAGGGAAGAATCTGCCGTTACCCGTCCGATGGGGTACCTTCCGATGGGGTAACAGCCCCGGACGGCCAGTCTGACGGCTCCGAGACACCGGCAGCTGACGCCGGGGATCAATGCACTTTGCCCAACGCGTCCCCCTGTGCTGCAACGGCGCCAATGCCGACAGACGCCGAATACGGACGCCTCGTGACGCTGAATGAGACTGCAACGAGCCTCAACGCCGACGTCATCCCGATGCCAAGCTATAGCATTCGTACAGCAGCACATTCAGGGCAGCCTGTCAACATAGTGTCCGAGTTTGACACGTTTTCTGCCTCCATGAATCCCACCGGGGTCGAGGGAGCTCAAGCCTGGAACTCGGCTTTCGTCTCCTTCAATCAGCCTTTCCCATGGTCTTTCACCGAAACTCTCTTCAACCACGAGCTCCCTGGATCTGTGCCATCGTCCGTTTTGAATAGCAACGGTGTATTTGCTCAGGGGGGAGCACCGGCCGTCTCCAGATACATTGATCCCATCGACGGACTTGGTCCTAGCCCGGGCGGAAAGCCCTGCGCTTCTTGCGAGGACATCCCCTCATTCCCATCACTGGAACTGTACGACGAGGATACTCTACTCGCAGAGGACTTTCGTCATGTCAGCAAAATCAATGGCTACGAAAGACTGGCTCAGTTTTTCCAGGAGCAGAGCCCGTCCGGAGATCAAGTGTTCCCCGAAGCGAGAGTGATTCATACCTTCGTCCAACTCTACTATGAGCATTTTGACTTTCAATTTCCTTTCATTCATCCAGCGATGATTGAGACTGGCGATGAGTCGTGGGTCTCTGTGCTTGCCGTTGCATCGATTGGCTCACAGTACTCCTCCATCTCAAACTCCGAGCAGTACTCCAAAGGGCTCCAAGAACTTCTTGGTAGAGCCGTGGCCGTCTACGTAAGTCGACAACTCACGCACAACTGGCGTTCGTGCTAACCAGAAGAAGAAACCAGAGCCACACCGAACTCCAAGTCTACACATAGTCCAGGGCACGCTGATAAGCCTGGTTTGCCTACAGTTCTCGGGATCCCAACGGGGTTCCATGAGAGCACAGTGGCAAAGGAGCCAGTTGATATCCTTGTGTCGTTTCGTGGTAAGTTTCCAGCGTGGCGGGACTAGCGGACTGGAGCCCGCACCGGACCATGAACAAGATTGGAGAGGTTGGCTTGCCGCCGAATCGCGAGTTCGACTGGTTCATTGCCTTTACAGTCAGTAGACACTCCTCAAGTCGGACCCAGACACTCAATTCTCACAGTGCTTTACAGAACTCGAATGCCTTCAGCTCAGTTTTTTAAGCTTGCCGCCGATTTACAAGCTTCATGAACTGACCGATAGGTTCCCTGCACATGAACTTGTCTGGAAATGCCGTGACGCCGAAAAATGGCGAGTCGAAAGTCGGTGCCCAGAAGGTAGCACTGTCGTACCCAGTCTCATGAAATATTTTACTAAGAATCCCGCAGTACGAGCAGCAGGCCGCATCGGACTAGATCTCTCAAATAAGCATGACGTCGTCACTAAAATGGGATCCTTCGCCCGCCAAATACACATGCTTAGCCTCTACACAGAAGAGAAGTTCCTACACTACCAGCTATCATCCCCGATATGGAAGACGCTGATGGCGGGGATGTCGAATCCTGTCGATACTCAGCCAAATATCAACACTCTGCTGACGAACGCAGCGACATCCGTGAACGATGCGTTTGAAACGCTGCGAGGCATAGATAGTTCTAGATCGGAATCACCAGAGAGCGACGCATTGCTCACGTACTATCACGTCCTGTCCATCCTGCGGCAGGTGCCGCTTCGGAAGCTGTACGAGTTCTCTGGTTGGCAGGTGACCGAGCCTCAAATCGAAGCGGCGAGAGAATATCTCCAGAAGTGGATGCGAAACAAACCCTCGCATGCCCGGAAATGTCTCTGGCATGCGGCGGTGGTCTTCAAGATCCTTCGAAACAGGAAACACTTTTCGTGCGACAGCCCTTTTTGCATGTTGGTGGTCGCTCTTTACATCTGGGCTTTTGACCAGTTTGCGCAACCCAAGGAGAACATGTCGCCTGGGGATGCGGTCAATTGCGTTGGGACGGATCGGCCAACGAGGGTTGACCTGCTGCAGGATGAAAAGGAAATAGAGGAGTGGCTGGAAAATGGAAGCTCGAGTGTTCACATTACGGGTGTAGGGGTCCTGAAGAGCACTAAGAGTGGTGCTCGGATGATCTCCGAGTGTCGAAGGATTCTTCTGTCTGCCAGTGGCTGGTCGCCATTGTGTAGTTTCTTAGCTGGCGCTTGGGAACGGGTCTCTGGGGGTGGTCGACCACACGATTGGAGTGAAGCGTAACAATTTTAGGATTTACGAAAAAGCCACTCGCCAATTACTTCGGGCTGATCAATGAGGTTCAAGCTTTAGTTGAACTCAAAGAGCTGCTGGCTAACCAACCGGTTCCTGTCAAAGGGTCTTGGATCCGTGCATGCCACGCCCTGTAGTCGGACTTTTTCCCATCAGAGAATAGTCTTCAATCCTTCTTGGAGTTGATGTCTTTAAATACAGAATCGGCGCCCTAAGCCCTACAGCCCATAGCAACGGTGGTTGAGTTAGTGGGAAAAGGTTGTAGAGAGTGTGTGGTTCTAGTGCTTGATGCCCAGTCCCTTGCGTCGCGAAAGTCACAGAGCATGGACATCAATACAATCCAAAGTTGATGACTACCAAGATGGTGGGACGATGACAGTTGCCATAGAGTTGCTTCATAGCTCCGCTCGTTCTACCGCCCGTGGTTGACGAGGTGTAAGGCGGCATATAAAGTCTGACGGTTCTCTTTCGTTGAACTTTGGTCTCTCATATCGTCTCAGCCAACCCATTTTGTTCCAACTCCACCTCATATTAGTCTACATACTACTTCTATCATCATGGGTAAAGATTGCAAAAAGTCACCTGTCAAGACGGCGATGAGATGTTTTGTTGGTGCATGGGGCTTCATCAACTCAACGCTGGTGTAAGTCTCACTCGTCGATCCCAATATTTCCACTGTGGTTAACAAAAGCCCTGCAGCAACACCACGTCTGGCGACATCATAACTCAGGACTGGGCCTACCCTGTCCCCTCCGGCATGTCTCTGTTCACACCCAACGGCTACACTGCGTTGCTGGTCACCGCAAACGACACAACTCGACCCGATCTGCGACCTCAGGGACTGGACCAGAGCAACCCGAGCTCCTCGCCTGACTCAGAGTGGGCCGAGATTGGGAAGTACAGCGTCGCCGGTGCTGGACCGTTTCGTCTGTCCAACGTGACGGACGAGAAGGGACCAGAGGGACCAGAGGGTGTGCAAACCGGCGAGTTCCTGACGTCTACGCTCCCGGCTCGCCTTGGGCCTTACGAGTTCACCTTCAAGTTTTACAACGACTGCTCTGCTTGGAACCTTCATCAGGATGTTGGGGCTGGGCTTCAGAGGGTTGCATGGTATTACAGGCTGCCTGATCAGGATGAGGATTAAATTCCGTAAGAACGAAAAGGCGATCTTGAATAAGTACGATTGTCAAATGATTTTGCTTGAACTCTTGGAATATGGCCACCAGAAGCGTGTATTACTTTTCGCCGATAGTCCTGTTCTCTTACTTGGACGGATACGGACAATAAAGACGATGGATGGATCATAAGGGTGAGGGGAGACAATAGGGACAAGTTAGAAAAGAGACGTCGGAGGCAATAGAAACGATCAGAAAGACAGATCTAGCCAATATCGACAATCGGGATGATGTATTGGAGAGCTGTTTCTCAAAAATTAATTACCAACGCAGTCTTTGAACACAGCGCTCCCCCTTTCAAAATGCAAGACTGTACTTTGCAGACAAAGAGTTCGTTTTCCTGCCTAATACCCGAGCCTTTCCTTGCTACTAGTCGCGACATTAATCACCTGCTTCATCTCCAGCAGTCTCTCGTTCCAGGTAGAAGAAGCTTGGTAGAGGTTACAAAAACGTAAATCGGCAACATCAAATATTGCTTGCAGTTCGCTTTCCTTCGTAGCAATCTTTTGGCTGATTCGACGAAGCGTTGTAGGAAATTTGCAATCACAACGAATGCCACAATTGGTTAGCGCTCTACTCCATGAGTCGGAAATTGGCCTAAAGTCCGATTGACTTGTGAGAAGACAGCAACTTGCTGCACAATGAGGGGCCGATGTGCCCCGTGGCTGCAGGTTCGGGCCAATCTCAAGCAGGCTGTACTATGCGCGGTTCTTGCCACAAACGACACGGCCAACGCGTGCTGACGATATTGCATCGTCTTTCCCCGCACGATATCACGCTCGAGACAAATCTTGATTACAGAGAAGCAGGCCGCATTCTTACTTCTCAGCTTTCATGGCGAACCGTGAGTTCGTCTTCTTTTACGCACCAACATGGGACTACCCACCAGAAGGACCGATCAAGCTCGGCAACATCATCACATCGGTTAAGAAGCCGCATCTTCCGATTTCCTGTATTCCGCCGCTGGAGGAAGATGGGGTCTTCAGAACGCAGAAGAGAAGCGTCAAGTATACGAAAGAGAAGATGCGAAGTGGGAACTTCTCCATCTTGACAAAGTTTCTGAGCATTCTTGGTTTTGGCATCGACGTCGGAGCGGAAGTTACCAA
Organism: Colletotrichum sp. SAR 10_99; assembly: GCA_028654355.1. NCBI lineage: Eukaryota > Fungi > Ascomycota > Sordariomycetes > Glomerellales > Glomerellaceae > Colletotrichum > Colletotrichum sp. SAR 10_99. The sequence goes on from JAQIUT010000097.1 coordinate 28,195, forward strand.
AGGGTAAGGTCCATCGTAGTCGAAAAGTCGCAACGCAGTATGCTCACCGGACTAGCGACGAGGAATCCTTCATTTTCAACCCCATCGACACCACCCAGTTCAACCCTTCACCAACTTACCTCCAACACTCCATCGAGAACACCAACGTCCGTCGTTTCCTCCAAGCCGCACGTTACCGTAAACCTGTATATGTCATCACCGGCATTAAGGTCGTTAAGGGAGCCGAAGCCAACACCTCCAAGTCTAGGGGCATTGGTGGCACTATCGCCGCGGAGGTTGACGGTACCCTTCTCAGTGGCGGCACCGTCCCCGTGGGAGGGGGCCCCAGTATAGAGGGAAAGGTTGATAACAAGAAAAGGACCAGTTGGGATGGCAGTAGCGACTTTGTTTTTGCGTTCCGTGTCAGCCGGGTATTCGTGAACAAGGCTGATCAGGTTTCAAGCGAGGAAGAATATCTCAAGGGGGCGATGCTAGGAGAAGACGCCAAGCCGATGAAAGACTTGACGTTGGCCATCACAAGGGTAGAAGAGCCAAAAACCGAGGAAGAAGGCTACGAAGCCGAGGAACTGATGGATGATGGCAAGATGGTAATTTGCGCGATCCCACAAGACGACGAGTCGGAGGAGGACGACTGAGATGCAGCATTGTACGAACTGTCTTTGTATTTCGTTGTGTCCATCAAACCCATCCCATTACCCAACACATTGCCCCTATCTTTTCAACGTTTCTAGAAACTCGTAGTTCACATCCTTCAGTTCCCTACCAAACAGATTATGTTCATGTAAACTGAGCTCAATGTACGAATAGCCGTCCGCGGACTTGTATCTCGGCCCACGCTCAGCACACCGTCTTAATAACGCTTCCATGTTTTCCTTGCGACTAAATTCAAATGACTTCTCAGGTGACAGATGTAGTCGCGCATATTGTAGAAGAAAAGCCGAGATGCCTGCAAGGATAGGCGTGGCATACGATGTTCCGGAACGGGAAACGTACTCTTCAGTATCAAGCCATGCCGAGAGAACCGACTCTCCAACGGTTGAAAAGTTCATCGTACCTTCTTCGGCAGGTGGACTGAAGTCAGATGTTTTCCCTTTTGTGTTGGTCGAATGCACGCAAATGACGTGAGGGCTACTGGCAGGGTACGCCCGACCAGAATTGCCACCGTTGTTAGAATCAGCGGCAAACATGAGGACCTGTTTGGAATATGCCCTGTCGATTGACCTTCGGAGACCTTCGTGGCCTGGGAAGTTGGAAGTAGGCCAGCCGAAAGACATTGATATAATACCCACGCGCCATACGTCAACTGCGTGGTCAATAGCCCGGGATTCAAATCTTAGCTATCTCAATCCCGAAGTAGTAGAACGCGGCATGTTGAGGTAAAAGGGTGCCGTGGATGGGTATTCACTCGACTTACATTCTGTACAACCTCTGCATCAGGTAATGTGTTATCATCCGCAACTTTGATTACGTAGAGATCGGCATCAGGCGCGTAGTCAAGGATCAGATTGGCCGCAAAGGTGCCATGCCCACTCTTGTCTGTCACCTTCCGCTTGCGAGACGTGTCGTAAAAATTTTGCTTTCCTTTGATGTCTCTGTGGGCCTCCAGTAAGACGTGTTCTTCGTCGATGCCCGTGTCAAGTATGGCAATCTTAACGCGGGTGTCTAAATAAGGCGGAATGTGTTTCTCAATAAACTTCTTATAAACACTTAAATACCTCCGCTTCCAACTATCATAGTGATTGAATCTGTGGGTCAGTCAGTCTTAAATACTGGAAACCGTTTTGAGTTAACCCGCGGTGGCTTGTTACCGAGTGATAGTTGAACAACAACTTACGTCTGGCCTGTCTCGTCATCGAAGAAATGGCCTTGAGCATCACCGACGCTAGGATCAGAGTTCGCCGCAACCTGCCGTCCAGGTCTGTAGGAAAGAGTCGAAGATATCATCCTCGACTGAGTTTCTGTCCTCACAACGTGATTTGTGAAGCTCTGAACAGATGGTGCTGTGGATGGTGACGCTGCTTTCGGACATGTTTCGGAGCCACGATACTGCGAATGCATCTGTTTCCCGCTGGAAATTGTCTTTCCCCATTGCGAGAAATCTATATTCCTTGCGAACTTGTCGACGCCATCGAGTGGTATTTCGCTGAAACCGTGAGCCAGATGCAGTTCAAGCGGACGAATAACCTTCTTGTAAATCCTCGACCTGAGTGTCTCAGGACCGAGGGGATTCTGGTGCTGATCTTCCCAAAGTTCGGCGTCCAGACAGTTCTCAATGGCAAGAATGAGATTTCGAAAGTCCCCTGGTATTTCAGATTTCAGGCCATCCTGTTCACAATCGCTATCGTCATCTTCCTCCCTGCTTCCGTTGAATACCTGGTCCGCGTCTATAAATGCAACACGGCCATTCCGCGTTTCAAGGAGCTCAATCTGGCGCATATCTGCCAGTCTTTTGAAACTTTTGACGAAATGTATTTCCATTAGCACAACAGCTAGATCAATCAAACAAGGACAAAGATGGCTTAGAAACATCTCGTCATCGTCGAATACGTCGTTGCCGTGGGTTTCGATCGTATCGTCGTGGAGTTCCGTCTGGATAAAAGGCCTCAAGGGGACTTCGTCTGAGGTTGTTTGAAAGAATGCGATATTCAGAGACCCCCATCCTGGTTGAAGCCATGAGGTTTCATGTAAATGGAGAACTGTACAGCCGATGATAAGGGAGAGGACACGTTTGGTTTTCTCCGTGAAGCATTCGGGACGCTCTTCTATGAAATTGGCGAGAGAGATAGCTTCGGTGGTCCAAGAAACGGGAAAGTTGGTTTTTTCGAAACCCATGTCGAACAGCTCATCGCCGGTAAGCTTCAATTTTAGCCGTCTTAAATGTCTTGATTGCTGCGATTTGACTTCCAGCTTATCACATAGCTTTTCGACCTTTCCTCGTACTCTGAGTGGATTCTTTTGAGGGGACGATGCCATATCAGCTGGAATATCGAAGCCGACCCGAGACCTTTTCACATAGTGATCTGCATGAACGCGAACTTCGTGCCAAACTTCCTCCCTCGAGAGAAACATGTCAAATGCAAGACTCCCATGAGATTTGGCGTCAACAGAGCGTTTTGGTGTCTGATGTGAACTAGTAATGGACGACTGTCGATACGTGCTCAGCTGAAATTTCGCTTCGAATTGATGTGGAAGTGAGCAACCGAGCAATGCATTATACACCGACTGAGCCGGCTTCCAAATAGTCATTGATGGCTCGCCGATGGGATGAAGTTGAGTATTGACCTCGAAATCTTCGAGTAACTCTGCTGGATATTGCCTGCAGAGCTCATCTATACAGCTTCCGAAACTTCGTTCAAATATTTCTCGCTCATCTTCAGATTCGCTCGGTCTCAGCCATTGGCCCACAAAGTCGAGTTCAACATCAGGGGAAAGATCTTTCCAGGGACGATTAAGTAGCTGCAGATGATCCGATGTTGTTGAGTAATCGAATTCTAGTTCTCGAAGGCTTGCTCTTGGGATCAAAGAGTCTAAGTGTAGAAGAATTTGATGAACTACTTCAGGATGCGAGTGAGATGATGTCGCCCTGAAGTCTCCTAGTCTTAAGCACCAGGCCGCGAGGTGGCTGAAAAACACCCTGTATTCTACCCTCGCGCTGGCCTTTCGCGCAGTGTAGGCCATTTGCACGAAGGTCTCCGCAGTCTCTCGAAGCAAGTGGCCATCTGCAGTGTCATGTGCACCTGCTGCCGCCATCTTCAAAAACTGGGCGCTCGACGGAGTACGTACAACACGGAGGCGATTGAGATGGCAGAGAATTCTACTCTGAATCTCGTTGATTGTAGTCCTATGCGGCTGACAACGCTTTTCAACGGGTTGCTTCTGCGAGCGTCGACCAAGCAGGCCTTTTTAAGTCTGAGGGGCGCCGCGCGATTGTCAGCGAGGATCAGGTGCAAGCCAATAGAAACAAAGAAAGGAAGCGAAATTTCTTCCTAACAATGAGACCAAATCTTCTAACAGACGCGCTGCATAACATCCATCAAAACTGGTTGCAATGTGCTCACTTGGTAAGGAAACGAGTTTCTCGGACAGCAGGAATTCTTGAGAAACAAACTGAGAGCAAAACACAGCGAAAGTCTTTTCTGAGTATGAGATACGTCATGCCCACGAAAGATGCCCGCTACTAGCATCGTTCGAAGCGATAGTGCCCCCTCACCGCGTTGGCCAATCAAGAACGCTTCAAGTCTCAGCTGCGCTGAGAGGCTCAGGGCCTGATTCTTGAATCTGCGTCAGCTTTTGGCTAGGAGAGCAGTGATTTTACGGTTGGCGCGACTGCTCTATTCTGCCCTCAGTCATCACAACGTAAAACGACATTTCTTAGGAAGCACAATCAAATACATCTTTCAAATCAAGTGCCGATGGAGCTGAGGCAGCACAATGAAGGGACGATACTGGACACTGAGCCGACTATCGCTGCTTCTGCGAACAATTGCCTCGAGTCGTTCAGCCAAGCCCTCACGCGAGCCCTGAACTATCATGCAAGGGAGCTTTCACGAGTAGAAGATTACTATGCCAGATTTTCGACCTGGAACACATCAATGAGAGTCTTCGATCCGGCACGAAGATCCATGGATCATCGGCTCCGCAACGCGCCGGATTTCCGGAATGTCGTGAATGGATTATTAGAATCCCTGAGTCACCGTATTTTGGCATGTGAGTATTTTGAATTGTGATATTATCGCACGCTTACTTATACCGATGGCGTGTAAACTATTATATATTTGTCGTACTGACCATTCTAGACTGCGATGTCTTCGACACATTGTCAAATGATGCAAAGTCAAAGGACACAAATGCTGAAACAATGCGCTTAGAACGGGCTTTGTCGCACATCGGAACCGAGATCAGTCATCTTAACAAAGTTTCAAACACTATCAGGAGAGCTAGCAAGGCCGCTCAAATCCAGAACGCGAGAAATTTCCCGATAAGGGATGAAGAGGGATTTGACATTGAACCTGCCCTCTCTGCTAGTTTCCGCCGTCTGATTAGAGAACGCTTCCACGAGATCAGACAAGATGCCGAATTGAGAGAAGACGACGAACTCGAACAGCGGCTTACTCGCTCAATGATCCTGCGATGGAGAAGGGTTCTACACAGGAGAGATCGTGAAGGCTACAATGCCATCCACGTTGAGCCAACCGAATCGAAGGTGCTTGTTGCGATGACCCAAAAGGATGAGTCGCGCATCCGGGCTGCTAGTCAGAGCGCCAGCCGCGACAAAAACCCCACAGATGCTGTTATCATAAAGACATCCCCAGTTTCACCATAATTCATCCAAAGCAGAGCTACAACTGTAGATATCAGGAAGCTCAAAAAGCTCTCCTCAAGCACATCTGTTATTTCCGAAAGCAGAACGATTCCTTTGGGCAACCATGGCATCCTTACATTTCCTGTTGCCCCCGGATTTGCTAAGAAACGAGCACATGAGCAACGCATGGACGAATTCAAAGCAGAGTGTGAAAAACACGAGACAAGTGAGATTCGGGAAAAGCTTGAAGAATTCCGACAAAAGAGTTTGGAAAAAGCAGAAGAGATCACATGTCCGTACTGTCTCTATGCTGTTCCTCCTGAGGTCGTATTCAACCAGAGAAAGTGGGAGTAAGTATTTTCCGCACGAGTACCCCTAGCACTGATTGTTGTGCTGAGGAACACGCTAGGAATCATGTCAAGAATGACCTCGATCCATACGTTTGTCTCTTCAAAGACTGCCGCCAACCAGACATGCTGTTTAATCACTTCGACGAATGGCTGAGCCATCAGAATCAGCATGCAAAGATATGGAACTGTTCTTCCAGTCACGATTTACGCCAGTTCTCTTCACGTGAAGAGTTTATGCAACACATGAGGGAAACACACATGGTCACAATGACTGATTCACAACTTCGCACCGTGGCAAATAGAAATGCTCGCAACAGAAAGCCATTATTTCCAAGTTGTCCGTTGTGCGGAGAAGAGAACACTATCGCAGAATCCATGGAAACTCACATTGTGGGGCATTTGAGGTATTTGGCCCTGAGATCTCTACCAAGCTACGAAGAGCACCTGCCAGAACTGATGGCTGTCTCAGACGACAGTCGTCCCAACGAAGGTTCAGATCTGCAGTGCGGAAGTACAGCCAGACGTATTCTAGATGACAATAGTGCGTCTGAGACCGAGGTTGCTCACGACTCACATATTCTGACCGAAGCAAACAACAACAACAAAAACAATTTTCTGGGTGAACAACACGACTTCAGAAACGTTCAAGATTGGTTATATCTTATATGAGGGACTAAGCTATCGAGATTCTTTTTTGAGAGTGAAGAACGACTGGGCTACCCACAAAGACAACCAGGCAGATAACCAGGACCAGGAAGACATCCACAAAACCATGCAGAAAGTCAACCAGAACGTTCTCCAGAAATTCGACCGGCAAGGCTTCCAAAAGACATACTTTATACTCCACAGCTTCGACTATAAGCCAGACGGCTTTATCCAACTCGGTCAAGTCATTGAAGATCCCCGACTCCCGTACCGCTGCATAGCGCCCCCTTTGCAGCCTTACCCGATTGCCATCGTCCACTCGTCGGTCAACAAAGATTGGTCTTTTGAAAAATCAAATGTTTCATCAGTTAATGTTGGCGTTTTTGGAAAATTCTTGGGAGCTATAGTAGGAAAGATGCCTGTTGCCGAATCACGCGAGTTCACCGCGTCATGGAGCTCCGCCCGACTGGAGACTATGTTTCTCGATCTCGAAGCCTGAGGAGGGTCTCAATATCTCGCCGAAAGTATAGAGCGAGTGGCGGGGTGGAAACGATCGACACGCGGGCTTTTCTTCAAGAAGGTTGTTTACATGGTTACCGGCGTCAAGATAGCTAGAAGACCGGACCCTTCCTCGTTCAGAACAAGTCGAAATATTGAGCATTCTTTGTATTTCGGCGGCGATCCCGAAACTGGGAGAGCGGTCGAGGTCGATGTTCAGGTGGGAGCAGATAGGTCCGGAGGCGAGGCCTTTGTACCAAGCGAAGACTTCGTTTTTGCCTATCAGTTGCGTAAAGTTACTATTCGGGGTGAAAAGATCACCCTTGGGAACCATGTTTCAAGTGGAGACCTGCGTTAAGGTAGTGCTGATGATGACGAGAACAGTATCAGGCTTAAGGGTGATGGTGATGAAAAGATCTCGAAGGAATGGTGATGTTGATGGACCAGATAAGATTATGATTGAAAAGCACGACTTTGAATCTTTTATTACTGCTCATGATGCCAGAAAAGAAGGAACCGACGGAGCTGGCAAACATATCCAATCAGAGGACCATTCATGTTAGTCTTCTTTGGTTCACTCATCGTGTTTCTCTGCTGCTTTCTCGGCATCTGTAGTCTTGCACTCAAAGCTCCGGCGATCTTGATGCAATTTGAGTGCCGAAAGCAGTGAAGCAGTATCTTGATACCCGAACTCGGCGCGGACTGAAGGAAATAAACTACTTCAACGTTACCGTGCAAAGTCTCGGGCGCACCCGGGAACATAACGCGACCGATTAAATAGACGGGGCCTAACGTGTGGGAGCAGAAGGTTTTCAACAGAAGCTGACATAATTGTATCTTTACGCAAAGCATTCGTAACTGCATGACACAAATTTGCTACTTTGATAGGATAGTAATCAAAGCAGACGGAGATCATGCTCGTCTTCTACTTCTTGATGGCGTGCAAGATTGCCCGGAGCGCGTTCTCTGAATGGTGATGTCCTGAGCTCTAGTAGGTAGCATTACTGTCGACAAGACACTTATAGCGGTGAAGCCGACTCCACAAACACCTTGAGGAACATGGTCATTGTATATTGTAACCTGGTAACTCAATCGACAGAAAGTAGCACTAATGACGCAAGTAAAGATTACAGACCAACACTGCAGTAAAGATCCCATGTTCAACTTCTGAAATAGCTGTTGTTCTCATGGATCAAAGCTCGACGTCCTTCAATAGAGGAGTTTTGGCGTTCGCTGCTTCTTATTTAGTACAAGTCCAACACTCTCTTTGGGCAAAGGAATGGGTCCTATCACGCAACGTGTCAACGGTAGTAGGAAGTCTTCTCTGAAGCTAAAGTCTAGATCAACGCACATGAAAGGCGTGTGAGTGGAAAAAATTCGCTTCGCATCACCGTAAAGGTTTCTCTAACTTTGTGGGATAATATTAAGGGGGCTTTCAATGATAGAAAAGCGATGATTTGAGATGGATGCGACAGGAAATCCATGTTCTAATCACCTAAAATATGACTTTGGAACTTCAGAGGGTAAAGGTTGTATGATTAGCTGTCTCCCATTAATATTCTATAGATAATTGCGTCGTCTACTGTGATACCGCCATCCCATATCCAGCAATTCCTCCTGCTCAGCCCGTTCCTTGTCAAGCAGGTACAAACATGGTTCTGGCCACACAAGGCACACCCTCCTTAGACATTGCAAATAGATACCAAGGCCCAGGGATGAGAACACCCGAGTCATTCGGAAGTCTCACCGTGTACTTGCCCGCCCCGTTCTTCTTGACGTCAGTCAACGGCACGCGACGCTGATCCGAGTTGATACTATGCGTTGCGCTTCCCATTCGAACCATCGCGAATGAGGCACCGTCAAGCCCGCTGTCAAGCGTAATCGTGATTGAGGATCCAACCTTGACTGAAGTGGCGGAGATGCTCGAAATCACAGGCCGCTTTGCCAATTCACCCGCGGCGGTGAACAAGTAAGGCGGAGAAAAGATCTCGCCGTCAAAGTGATCCTTGGCGCGGTCACACCAAGACAGGTCGCTGCCCTGGGCAGCAGGACACATACCCCCGCCGCCCACGAAGACCGTAGCGTCAGGTAGAAGAATGCCGACGGCATGATAGTTGCGCGGAACAGTAGCAGGAGCCATCTGAGTCCAGCCCCTTGTCTTGGGATCCCAGATTTCCGGGATCAGCACAGAGTCTGTGTCAGTAAAGACCAAGGACCGGCGCTGTCCGCCCGTCACGATGACCTTGCCGTCTGGAAGCACGATGGCGTTCGCAAAGCCACGAGGAAAGTTCATATCCGGGAGAGTCTCCACAGTCGCCGGCACACCGGGCTCCGTAATAGTGATAAGATGGGTTGCCTTCGTGCCATCACTGTCGGTATAATCCTGGCTTCCGCCTGCAGTAAGAATCTTTCCAACATCGAACATGACGTTGACGCCGCACATCTGGTCCATGACGTTCGTGCGGACGCCTCCTGGAGAAACAGAGCCGCCGTTGTTGGTGCTGTACCAGTTCATCGCTTTACTAGGGCCAGCTTGGAAGACGGAACCGTTGCGCCAGCCGTAAAGCCACGCGTGGTTGTCTTCACGCCACGGCCCCTCGCGATCAGTCGTCAATAGCGGAGTAGGGTCGGTTCCCTGGAGGAGAGTCCACTTATTCTGGACAGAATCATAAGCCTCGCCTGTCTTTCCGCCAATGGGGCCTGTGAATGATCCTCCGATGGTGAAGATGCGGCCATCTGATAACGTAGCTGACGTCTGATATCCACGGGCGATGACCATATCGGCTGCGCGAGTGAACTGGTTCGTGGCAGGGTCGTATACACTAACAGCTTCGGCATTCTCGCCGCCAGAGATGACGATCTTGCCAGAGGCAAGTGAGCTGATTCCAGGGCAAAACATGTCGTGCTTTGTGTTTGTGATAGTCCGCTGAGAGACGGCGCCGGTGAGAAAGTTGTAGTCTGCGAACTGCGTGATGCCAGTAGGGCCGCTGAATGCGCGGTCACCCCATGAAGAGAACACAAGAAGTCTCGATGAAGAAGGTTGAGCCGGCACGACGTAGGCAGCAACGGGGATGATCGGAAACTGGATCACATCCGACCACCGGCCGACTTTCGACGTAGCCTTGGACGTGCTAGCCTTGACCATCTGTAGAGAGGTGAACTGGCGGTTGAACTTCCAATCTGACGCGGCGGCCACAGTTCCCTTGATGTGGCAAACATTGTTCTGCATATCGTAGACGGCATAGACGCAGTCCTGGTTCGTGGTACAGTTTTCGGCACAAGCTTGAACGGAAGCACAGCCGTCAATAATGTTGACGCTAGGGACAGTGAAGTCTGCGTTCTTGCAAGTCGCGAAGCTAGCGCCGTTCTGGGTGGTGATGTTGGAGTAGCCACCTGAGCAGCTGGTAATGCCGTCACCATCTGCGAGGACAGAGACTTTGCTTATCGAGTCGAAGCCAGGCTGGTATGCCCACTGAAGTTCTTTCGGTTCCGCTTTGATGTAGCACTTCGAGCTTGACTTTTGGAAAACGGCTCTCAAGCAGGACGAGTCGTTGCCACATTCGATAGCGCATGCTTCGATCGACGTGACTCCGTCAACATCCCGAACCGTGGTGCCTTGATAATCTGTGTTCGGGCAGGCTGCCAAAATGACTCCGGAGGAAGTGACGTTCGTTGCGCCAGTTGGGCAAGATTGAATAGGTGCGCCATTGGTCAGCTTGGATACGAGTCTGATGGTCGTGAAGCGAGCGTCTGTGGCCCATGTGAGACCATCCTTGGCCTTGAGATGGCAGCCGAAGTTGGCCTTGTCGTAGACTGCCTTGTCACATTGAGGATCCTGGCTACAGGCTTGGGCGCAGTCAAATAATGTGGCGACAGTGTCAACGAACTTAGTCGTTGTTCCCTGGTAATCGGTTTGATGGCACACAGCCCAGGTGGAAGAGCCGTCGGCTGCGACGATGTTCTCCTCGGCAGATGGACAACTCGAGAGTTGGGCTCGTGAAGTCTGAATTAGCGATAAAGACAGGAAAAGGAAAGAAAAGAGTGTGGTTCGGCCCATGATGCCGGCTGTTTGCGAAAGAGCGACGTGTGATACAACGGTGACAATCTCACGATCAGTGGGAGTGGGGATGTGATCCCCTATTTGAAAGTCTACTCAGGCCGAACTACCTAATGACGTACGGACAGGAAGCCTTCCGCCCACCGTAGTCAACCGCAGGTGCAATATACCATCGCCGAGCTTCTGAAGGAAATACGAGCGATCATCTCCTGGATCGAACGGTGCATCTTGCTTGTTGGCTCTAGCATGAAACACGTGGGCTTGCTCAAGAGCCGAGAAGCCGATCGTAAACTTCTATTTGAGGCCTTCTTTCATAAGCGGATCAATCACATAACAGGAATCATGAAACTTAGGCTCAAATTCTGGCACCGTCAATGGTGGCTGCGGTGAATTTAAGATGTGGGCAGTCTGCGACGAATAATGCCGAGTCTTGGAAGCAGCCGATGGCTTCTGGGACAGTTCTTTGGCAGACAATGCCCGTGTCGAAAAAGATGAAAGGGGTAGTCAATTTGACGGACATCTCTTAGCGGATAAAATGCGGATGTGGCTGGCTTAGGATTAGCGTTGAAATATGGTTGACACTATTGATCGCTTTGACTAGGCCATGCCAGACGTAGCCGGTGTCGCTGAGCACGAGCACGGGGACCGTCGACGATCAGTAATAAACTATACGAGTCTGTTCAGGTCGACAACTCAATCTCAACGGGCTAAGTCTCTGTTGGGCTTGGCTCTGAAGTTTTCACTCTCTTGTGAGGCATTCGGCTTCAACCAGTTTAGGCCGACGTCGATGATACAAGACTCACGGCAGTTTAGAGGTACATCTCAATGGTGAAGGTCAATGAATTGTAATGGAATATACAGATTTTTGTCTATGTTTATGTACAGGTTTTACAAAGTAAAAGATGTCTATCGCAACAAATACTGCTTCTCACTCCAGTCAAATCCATTCTTCTAGTTGACATAGATGGTGCGGAACTTGCTGTCGACATGCCACCCAGCGCTGGACAGAGACGGGTTGCCCTTGTTGTAGCACGTCCATGTAGAAGGGTTGTACACAATCTTGTTGCATCCAGATTTCAATTTGCAGAGCAAGATGCAGGCGGTGTCGGAGAGAACACCGTACCAAATATCCGTGGCAGGGTTGTTGGTGAAGTCACTGCTGGGGCAGACCGTGTACACAGTCTTGAGAACGGTGACGGTGTACGTCGGTGCCAGGCACTGGGTAAGGGGAGTGTTGTCGGCGACCTTGACGAGGGTCTGGAAGCCGGAGTTGACGTTCCAGTTGGAGGCGGCGACGCTGGGGCTGCCCTTGAGGTAGCAAATTTGGGTGGACGGCCTGTAGACAGCCTTGGTGCAGCCAGAAGTTTTTTCGCATTGGGTTGCGCAGTCCTTGTTGGAGGTGTAGCCGTAGTAGATCTGAGGACTGGGGATCATGAAGTCGGTATCGGGGCAGACTGCGTACAGGCCGCCGTTGTTGCCGACTACATAGCTGGATGGGCTCGGGCAGCTGGAGATGGGGCCGGTACTGGAAGAGCCACCAGTCACTGCGGAGGTGGTGGGCTTGACGGATGTTGACAACGTGGAAGGCTTGCTGGTGGTGGAGGTTGTGAGGGCGATAGCTGGGATAGATGTGCTGCTAGTGATGGCAGCAAGAGTTGTCAGACTGCTCGTGACGCCAGCAACAGATGTCAAAGAGCCAGAGTTGCCCTGAGGGCAAACGAAAGTACCGGGGTCGGTGGTGAGAGAGTAAGAGTAAGCGTATTGAATGGTGTAAATGTCGCTGCCAGAGGTGTATCCAGTGTTAACGGCGTAGCTCTTGTCCCAGGTGCGGGAGTAGAGAGCGCAGATCTGAGCCTGTGTGACGCCGTTCTTGACGAGGAGGTAGCTAGTGAAGAAATGGCACCTCAAACCATTGAACGGGTTGGTCTCTTGTGCTTGAGCGGCGCAGTCAGTTGCGCAGAGGGAAGGATCGTATGCGTTGTTGGTGTGAGACTTGAATGTGATGTAGCTGTTGCAGTCTGAAGGAGCGTTGATAGTAGCCTTGTCGGTAAAGGTTTCGTTGTAGCCTGAGACGGGGTAGTCAGGGGCGGTGAGCTGGTATCCATTGGAGCCGGCAACCACGATGTGGAAGTCGTTTCTCCAACCACCGCTATTTGTGGCAGTAGATGGTCCAATGCCGACACCCCAGAAACTGCACTTGATGACTGTCGTACTATTGGGGTTGGGGCAGCTAGCGGCGGGATCGACGGTCGGGTCACGCTCGAAGAAGATGTTAAAAGCGGCACATCCATCAATCTTGGCACAGTCTGCTGCGCAGAGAGAAGGATCGTAGGTCGCGTAAGTGCTGTAGCCTTGGTATGCCGAGGCTGAGGTGGCAGACTGGAGATTCTGGAAAGTCCGGTACCAGCCAGAAGGAGTGACGGCCGAGTTGGCGGCATTGGAGAAGTCGGTGTTGGCAAGGAAGGCCTGGTCCGTGTCAGGAGACGGGACCGGGCCGCTACCTGCAGGGAGAGCGCCGCAGTCGCGGGCGATCAACTGCTTGCCAAGATCACGCTTGGATGCTGCGACAGTCTGGTTGCCGACTCCGATAGGGACGGACTCCAATGCGGGAGCGGGGATGCTTGCAAGCTCTGAAAGAGTGAGGAGCTGAGCAGCACCAGTTGCCGCGAATGCGGCCAGGGTAGCGAAGGTGCGCATGTTGGAAAGTGATTGAAGCTAAGTTGGTAAAAATGAATGTTAGAAGAAGTGAGTGAAGAAGCTGTGTGAATGAATGGCTGTGAAGGCTGTGATTGAAACAGATGAGATGAGCGACTCGTCTCAAGAGTTATATATCAGAAAGCTACGACGATGGGATCTATCAGGCCATGACAGGATTGCAAGCTACAAACCGTTCCTTTGAGCCACAAAGAAAGAGCAAGTTATGGACTGACGTCTGCTCTAGCGGAGAGGAGCCAAGCACCGGAGGACCGAAGGAGTCAACTTAGAGTCGCTGGACTCGGGAGACAAACAAGGACTCGGCACACCATGCAGCTGGGCAGAATAGGTAGCCGGCTTGGCTGTCGGAGACCCCAGGAAGAACAGGACCACGTGGGAGGCACCTGTCAGGTAAAATTGTCACAAAGAGCCTTTGTGTGTATGAGATGGTTGAACCGAGAGTATGTCATGGACAACAAAGACTCACTCTCAAGTGGCTGAACGTTAGCCTCCATGACATCGGTTGATACCTGAAGGCATTAGTCTTGATTCGGATGGTGCTCCGTTCCGCCACAACTCGTGTTGACAGCCACCGTGTTGACTGTTATCGGCAGAGCTAATGCACAAAGAATTCAAATGCGATACCGAGCATTAAGTCAGATGCTAGTAGAACGGTGAGTGACGGCTAGAATGCAATCTGCCACGAGACTGAGTATGCGAAGAGGAAAGGTCGGCCTTCGGGGTCGCCTGGCTGCCTGTAGCTAATTTTACATGTGCCTAATCCGACCTGTGGATTTAGAGTTTTGGTGCCGTGCGTGGAGTTAGGTACAGGATTGTTCACTGACGTTCCCACTTGCAACATCGAAGAGATGCATGAGATGAGTTGACTGATCAAATCAAGGCTGACTAAAAGTACTGTTGAGCACCTGTCCATCTGCAGGCCTCACTCCTTACGTATCGATAGCTTCTACCCAATAACCCGGTTTTGTCTCAGCAAATGCATACGGCACGTGCCCAGCCAGTCTCCGTCAGAACTCGATGTATTCGTGCGCGGGCAGGCGATGTTGAATGATGTCATCAGCGTTCAACATATCTGTGCTAGACACGCGATGCTCCGCAGCCGCGCGGTCCCGAACAATGCCTGAAGCAACGTGACGCTCTACCAGTCTTGCCCGAGACAACTCGCGATCAATGTTCAGAAACCACAACTCATCCATCAGACTCGCAGCGGAGCGCCAAGGTTCCCTGTCAAGACTCAAGTACAACCCCTCGAAGACTATGATGCGAGCCTCTTTTGGTACGCAAATGTCGTCTTCCACAGGATCCTTCACGGCATGGTCGAAGCTCGGAGCGAAGATGTTAGGTGTGGCGTCGGTCACTGGTTCTCGGAGGGCTTGAACCAGGCGATGGAACCGCTCCGAATCGAAAGTGAACGCAGCGCCCCGACGATGGATAGCTTCAGCTGGATTGGGCATTGCTGCTAGCTGTGATCTATACAAATGAAAACCATCCATAGGGATCATGGCGACAAAGTTCTCTTTAGGCTGTGCACTCTGGAGCTTTGCTGCCAAGGCCGTTGCCAAAGTCGTTTTGCCTGATCCCGGAACACCAGATATCGCAATCATAACACGGCTGCTGGGATCATGTAGTTCATGCAAGCCTATACTGTTCGTTAGCCTTATTTCTCGACAAACCCATCAGTTTACGTCGGTGAAACGTACGGAGAACCTTCGCAGCCAATCGGTCGAGCTGTGTAGTGTACACATCTGTCTCCACATCGGTTTGTCTCTTGAGCGTCATGTTAGATGGGTTGCTTCTGCAATTATAGAGGCAAAGTTTCAACGACAGGTGGCAGACAGAGCGAGTTGAAGACAGCGCTTTTGTTTGTTCCTCAAATATGTACCTTCGTGCCGCTCACTGATATCTTCGAAATAACGCGGCTTTTGCGGCACTTCTTTGAGGTCGTTCCTGACTTGCACCACTCCACCACGATCGCCGCCGGACCGTGTCAAGTCCGACAGAAGGTCATTTGCAGCCAGAGGAAAAAGTGGGTTTGTCATGTGTAATATGAAGCTTAATAGTTCAACGTCAGCGATCGCAAATTCGCAATGCATCGGTCTTCTTTGATGATGGCCCTAGTGGAGCTTACCTATGTCTTCAGTGAGCCTATCCGTAAAATTCTCAATACGGCTAGACTTTTGATATAAGAAGACGCCTTGTCGAAAGTGATGCGACCAGAATCCTCTTTCTCGGCGTTAGCTGGAGCGGTCGATGATCTGCTTGTTCTTCACGGGCCGTGTCCACGCCGCTTCCCGTGGATTCATGCAGGGATGCGCAAATGACCCGATACCACCACCAATCGTGTGAGATCGTGGTCACCCTGCAGTTTCCACGGATCTTACCAGAGGCACTTGCCCCGAAGAGCTGGTCATGGCGGGGTATCTCAATTGGAGGTTCGCGACGCGTGGAGACAGCGAGAAAAGGAGTCACATAAATGATCCGGTCATACCACGCGGGTGGAAACAATCCAATTCGTGTTCTTTCTCATTCATTCAGTCAAGTTTTCCTCCAAACTGCTAAATGACCCAACATAATTCCACACTACGTCAACTTCGTCCCAGCACTTTGAAGCAACTCTGTGATCTCCAAGGTAGTATAGCGGAAGTCGTAGAACTCAACCGGCAACACACACTCAGATATTGGGCTTCGATGTTCCGCTACAGCAGTTCTAATGATTGTTTCGTAAAGTTGTGCCAAAGGCCAGCGCTTGCCACAAGCATGGAGGATGAAGGCCAGGGTATGGAGGTTTGCGGGGACATCCGCATCGAGTGCCTTGGAGTATACTTGATTCAATTACCGCCAAGTTAGTCTTGGGGAGCATAGGCTGTAGAAATCGCGAGAGGCTTACCTATATAGAAGCGTGCCGCTACAAACAGTGGTGATATCAGATAAGGCGATTCGCGTTCAAGCTGGTCTGCTCCTATACGGCGAACCTTGGCCGTCAAATTTTCACAAGCGTAGGTGCATCTAGTTGTGGCGAATGCCCACTGTAACAAATGATTGTCAGCCATAAGGAGCGAAAGAACATGATGAGTTGTTCGTACATGTTCAAAGGTCGTCTCGATTCCTTTCGGCATGGGCGCCATCTGCTGAAGCAAAACGATGATTGCCCTAGTAGCTTAGGTTAGGCCCCATGACAAGTTTGGAATGGGGAATGAACATACTCATTGAGAATACAGTTGGTGAGCGTAAAGAAGGACTCCATTTCTCCTCGAGGTAAGTGCTCTTTCTCGTAGTTAATCAGCTGAAACACAGCAGCAACGAATTCTTCGCGCCAGTTTGTGAGCCTCTCGTCCAATCGTTGGGCTTCGGACTGCCAGTCAAGCCTCTGATCCAGCTTGTCCAACTCATAGGATCTCCCCAGAAACTCGCGGACAATCTTGAGCTCCTCCACTGAAAGCATGATGCAAAGAGTAAATCCCGATGCATACCGCGGTTCTGAATCAGAACGCTCTATCACCGTCGGCGTCGTCGACCATTGAGACTCCAAGCAGGGTAGGCTAGCACCCAGGGGCGATGGGGAGTACGGCATGGAATAAGGGAGTCCTAGGGTCGAAATGGCATCCAACATCTCAACCATCCAGAAAGCTCGTCTTGCTTCCTCTTTGACTACATTATTACTCGCGGCATAACGCTGTGCCATCTGTGCTCTGGATGTATAGGTGCACAAGGGGCTTACTCCGTGGCGTTGGAGATTGGGATGAGCAAGTATTCTGTCTTCAGATAAGCATTGTGGCCAAGGTTTCCTCCGTATCTCGATTCGTGGGTGTGTACCTCTTGCAGACCGCCAATACATTCCAGAATTCTGCGAGTTTCCCGCTGGTGTAAAAATGATTCGACAGAACCAAAAGAGCCTGGACAGACTGAAGCGACGAGGTTGCAAAGCTCTGGAGCAGGACTTGATCTCGAAGCTCTGCAGCTCTTGTATGATGCCATGGCAAACTCTCGGCCTGGTCAAATATTATTACAGCAGCAACAGCTTTGCAGACCAGTTCCTGGTCGGAGCTCTCAAAGGTTGACAATCCTTGGAAGGAACCTTGTTGCAAGATAGGAAACCAAGGGTGGTAGCTTTGAAACCATATTCTGAATGTTTCATCTGCTGTAGGGAGGCTGAGTGTAGCTGACGGCATCGGAGAGTCATTTCTGAAGGCATTGAGGTGAGATTGGGAAGCAGCTTCCAGCACGTCCTGGGTGACATCAACACCAACTTCGGCCAGATCTGGATCAGGCGGATCAGATGCCAATTGGCCGTTGCCAGCTGAAGGCAAGGAGACAGGTGTGCGTTCGATATTGAACGGCATGTTATGGCTACCCTGCACCAAATAATCCTCAACTCGTTCTAGTCTCGCCTGCATGGCTTCTGCGGCGGAAATGATTACTATTCTGGCCAAAGGACCCAGTCATGCGAAAACCGTTTGGACTCACCAAGCTGCTGCTCCAGTCGCGATACGTAGCCTGCTCGGAGTCCGGGCCGTTGCTGTCTCGACTTGTACACGCACTCAAAATCATGCTTTGAGCAAAGTCCACATCGTGGGCGTTGTCGATCGCAAGCGACCTTACGTTGGCGGCATACCAGGCACCTACGAAAGGCCAAAATCAACGAGTCAGTAAGAGGCCCAATTCCGGATGTCAGAGTTTAGCGCAGCATACGCAAGCCTAGGTTCTCTCTGTGACGCCGAAGACATTTCGTGATGGCGGAACCGCGATGGCGGGAACCGTGTACCTGCAGTCCTGGGCCGTGTGCGGGCCGACGGAGGTTATATACCGAGGCCTCTACGACGAGATCGGCTGCTAAGTCATGTAAAGCCGCCCCATTTAATTGCCAGTCACGCGACATAAATGGAGCATCGTAACATGGAACACTCCCGTCGGCCCCCGCCCCGGCTCCCGCCGCGCAAAGGGCCGTGTAACTCCGAGGCCAAGCTGACTTCCGGCCATGTTCCGGCAATAATCAAGAAGCGTACTGCGCGCTCGTTGTAGGCCAGGATCGCAGTCGAGTAGCCCGCACCTTACGGGCCGTGTCA
Source organism: Colletotrichum sp. SAR 10_99 (assembly GCA_028654355.1). Classification (NCBI taxonomy): domain Eukaryota; kingdom Fungi; phylum Ascomycota; class Sordariomycetes; order Glomerellales; family Glomerellaceae; genus Colletotrichum; species Colletotrichum sp. SAR 10_99. The sequence goes on from JAQIUT010000097.1 coordinate 46,825, forward strand.
ACACCGCCGCGTACCATGACCAACCAATCAAACCAGGACTTCTATCCCCACGTTCACCCCAGAATCGCGAGATCTGGGGTATTTCCCGATGCCGCATATGAATATTTGTATAAGCTTCTCCCCTCGACATGGAAATGTTGAAACCATCCATGTTTGCCGCCCTCGTGAAACAAGCAAAGGCATCTTATTATCGCCAACGGACTCAGCAAAGACACGTTCTCGACCGTCACTGACAAGATGGCGAACCGATACTTCGGGTGCCGGGGGAGGTCTCTCCTCATTTGGCTGACCGTGTGCTATGTAGGTCAATTCTCCTTCCTTCTCAGTACACTTTGCTAACCTAGACTCTAGGTTTCCTCCATGGCGCTCTTCGGCTACGATCAGGCAGTGTTCAGTAAGTTCAAGCCGCATATCAACTTCTCAGCATCGTCGGCTATGGTATTTTGTTTGTTGACTTGTAACCTTCATCTTCATTTTAGGTGGAATCATTGTGTCGAAAGACTTCCTAAAGACGATGAATAACCCAGATGCCAACCTACAAGGGACAATCACATCCTTGTACAACGTCGGATGTTTCTTCGGCGCCCTCTCAGGCTCATGGATCGGCTCTTCCCTTGGACGTAAGCGATCAGTCATTCTGGGCACGACGGTCTTGGTTATCGGGGCCATCCTGCAAATGACAGCCTTCAGCGTACCCCACATGATCGTCGGCCGCCTCGTCGCCGGCCTCGGAAACGGTCTCAACACCGCAACAGCTCCCGTCTGGCAGAGCGAGACAACCCAGGCTAAATGGCGAGGCAAGCTTGTTGTGCTGGGTTTGGTGGTCAACGTTGCCGGCTTCTCCCTGGCTAATTGGGTCACCTTTGGCTTTTCCTACCTGGAAGGCAGCATCTCTTGGCGCCTTCCCCTGGCCCTCAAGCTGATCTTCTGCCTCGTCATCCTGTGTACCGCGCCTTGGTTGCCCGAGTCTCCGAGATGGCTCATCTCAAAGAATCGCATCCAAGAAGCCGACGTCATCCTCGCCGATTTGAAGGGAGAAACCAACGTGTCGAATCCTGCCGTGCTGGCCGAGCGAAACGAGATCGTTCGCGCCTATAAGCAGGAAACTGAAAACGCCATGACATGGTCGCAGCTCTTCCGTGTGGCATCAGAGAAGGGAGGATCTGGAGCGTTCCGACGATTTTTGCTCGGACTGGGCACTCAGCTCATCGTGCAGTTGTCTGGTATCAACGCCACGTCCTACTATCTCCCGACGGTCTTGATAGAGTCAGTCGGACTCGAGGAGAAGCTTGCTCGTCTCCTGACCGCCGCCAACTCTGTTCATTACATATTCTTCTCATACTTGGGGATGATGCTGATTGACAAGTGGGGTCGTCGTGGAGCTATGATCTATGGTCAGTGGTGAATCAATAGTACATGCGATCAAGACAAATGGAATTGCTAATTTTGGGTGTAATATGGGAACTTCGGGCTGTTTGGTATGCTACATCATCCTTACAGTTCTCATCAGGACTGGCCAATACGCGACGGACGAAGGATTGAAGTACCGCGTCGGAGCCGCCTCGGTGTCAATGATCTTCCTCTTCTACGCCATTTTTGGTGCCGGGTGGCAAGGTACTGCATGGCTCTACAACACCGAAATCAACTCACTGGCCATGCGAATGAAGGGCGCCTCGGCCAGTGTAGCTGCGCAATGGGCGATCAACTACATGGTCGTTCAGATTACCCCCATTGGCATCCAAAATTTGGGCTGGAGATTCTATCTCATTTGGGTGTTCATGCAGTTCTTCTCTGTTCCCATTCTGTATGTTTTCTACCCGGAAACTGCGAACAGGAGGCTCGAAGATATCGACATCGTTTTTGAAGAGGGCCTGAGGACGTGGGTGTTTTTGGACAAGGAGGCTACGCAAGTTGCGCGACCACACCGCTTCGTCGTTATGGAGGAGGAGGAAGTTGCCGACGCTGCCAATGACATCAAGGCCAAGGTCAATAGCCCTGACTTCGAGCAGGTTGATCACCCGATTCAATCCAAATAGGGGGATAACTGTGGCAAACGCATTGCTGACGTCGGCATTTCTTTGGCAATGATTGTGCCTGACGACGAAGAATTAGCTAGGAATGCATGTGTTTGAGCTTTTGCTGTTAGAGATTCTGGCTTCACGTAACACCATATCCTTTCTCTCAGCGAGACCCGCAATCATCAATGACAGCACACGACCGTGAAGGGGACGATTGGTGAAAAGTTGATGGGCACCTTTCTTGACAAATGAAGCACTTAAACAAGCTGAATGTGAAGAGGTTCTGGGAAAGCTATAGGCCTCTACCTACTGGCGTCAGACAACCCGACAACTCGTGCATTCGGCCCATGCGGGGCACTGCCGGCCCGGAGCCGAGCGACGACCGGCGTAACTCAGGCCGGCTACCGGCCCGCAGGACTAAACCTTCCATGACCTCCCTCGTATCCCTGCCCCCCAGATCCAAGCGTTGGACTAACCGGCGACTGAGTGGCATCACTTCCCATCTCAACGGACCCGCCGTACCTCAGACTACTAGGCATCTCGCTCACACTGTTCGGCACTTCAAGTTCCGCAGCTTGTACCCCCGGCGACGCGGTTGGCGACGCTGCGAACCCGGGCTTCGGCTCGGAAGAAGAGTACGGCGTGTACCCCGGCAACTCCGAGAAAGCGGCGCTCTGCCTTGAGTTCTCGGCAGCTGCTAGCTCTGTTGCCGCTTTTCTCTTCTTCCTACGACGCAGGATGACGGCGAAGATGCCTGCGCCGACGAGGGCGATGGCTCCAAGGACACCACCGACTACCCCTCCAACTATGGCGCCTTTAGATGGTCCGCTAGAAGAAGAAGTTGGCTCGGGAGTGGTGCTGTTCGTGGCAGCGGTGGGCTGCACGACGAGTGTGTACGTCGATGTATACGCCGGTCTCTTGAGTGACGGGTCAAAGATATACTGCAGATAGACATCACTCCATGCACGAGGCTTCGTGACATACGCTCCCCCCGATGCCGTCCCCCCGATGGCCTTCACAACCTGCTCGGGCACCGGTGCCAACCTCTTCGCGGCCTCGGTGTCGTAGCTCCCCGTGTAATTGAGCGAGACCAGGGAGAAGATCTCAGCGGGCATGTGCTCCGAGCACGTCTGGACGTTCCCGCCGCTGCCGTCGCTCTTGGTCTGCATCCCGCCCACGAGCAGCAGGTTCTCACCGACGGCGTGGCAAGTGTGCCCGTACATGCCGTCGACGCGGGTGTGCACGAGGATCCACTGGAAAGTCGGCAGGGTGAGGACCCAGATTTCCTCGGAGGTGATGTAGGTTGCGTAGTTCTCGACGCCGGCGATCATGTAGATGTTCCACGATGAGGAGTCCTTAGCGGGGACGAGGACGGCGCAGATATCGGAGCGGCCGGTGGGCATGTCCGGAAGGCCGAAGGTCTCTTGGCGGAACCAGAAGCCTGTTTCGATTTCGTAGATGTCGACGAAGGATTGGTTGATCTGGGGTTTGTTAGGAGGTGGACGGGTTTGTTGAAGGAGGGGGGGCTTACGTTGATGTTTCCTGATGCTGCATCGTCTATGCGGACGCCGAATTCCGTTTCGTCTCGGGTTGTTTGTCCACCGATGTTGACGATGATACCCTTCTCTCCAACCGGGACGTGGACCATCGCACCGTTCATGCGTGGCCCAACATACGTCGGAACGGAGATGTTCGTCAGCTTGGGCTGGGACTTGTCTGCTGTGTCAAGTTCGAGCATTCCTTCGAGAACTATATTTGATGATTGTTAGCAACTGGTTCCCATTATGAGCTTCTATGCACTTACAGCGAAAGTCCATGGAGGGTGTATACTGGCTGTTCGCAGGACTGCTCCTTCGCTGCGTGTACCCCTCAAAGATATAACTCCGATTCAACGTCGGCGCGTCGCAGAATGCCGCAGCACCTGGTCGGTCGACAATGTGGTCGTTGTTGGATACCTCAAAGTCCGTTGACTTGGCCCATCGCTCCGTATCGATGTCGAACTCCCAGATGGCCGGCTCAGGGAAGTCGTCGATATATGCTGGGTTCTCATTGTTGTTGGACGACCACCAACCACCTAGCTGATAGACCTTTCTGGTCGTCTGTGAGTACCACATCGCATGCTCGATCAGACCGTTCGGGACGTCCGGCGCTTTCCAGATGGAGCTGTATGGCCCGGTCTCCTGGTTCGTGAAGTTCTTTGACAAGTCTAGGACGAGGAGCTGCGTGTCTGGGTTGTGTTAGTCATGTCACAGTGGGCTCATGGGAGACTTACGCATTCCAGACGTGAAGACGCCAGCTTGGGTATTGAAGAAGGTGTTATTGCCCTTAGGCAAATACGTGTTTCCTCCATCGATGTAAATCTTCCCATCGGCGTAAACACCTAACAAGTCTTAGACTCAGGGCCATGAAGCGTCATCGAACCACTCACTAGCATGGCGAAATATCCTGCAAAAGTGCTGTGATAGATCAAAGGCAGTGCTGTTGATGCTAGCCGCAGGAACGGCTGTAGGCGCAGCAAACACAGACGTGCTACTCGCACCACCAGAGACCACCGCAGAGCTCACAGCTTGCCTCGCATCCAGCGAAGCAAAGACCGATCCATAATTGGCCGCAAGAAGCGGCCAAAGTGAGACAAATCTCATAATGGCGGTTCGATCTGATAAAACGAAGTGACAATCAGGTCAAGAAGACGGCCTGAAGGGGGCGGGCGTCGACGGGTATTTGCAGGACTCAACCCCCGGGGGAGGCGTCGCTGACAGCAAACAACTCCCTGGTTACCCAGCAGGACGGTCGAGAAGGCTCTCATGCCCGCCAAGCATCATCAGCGGAAGTCTCACATTGGGGAACCAAATCGCGCAGGCAAGAAGCTGAAGACCGCAACCTGGGGCTCGCACACGTCGCTGCAGTGGCGGGCGACGCAAAAGCCTCAACATGCCCGTTTCGGCCGGTCTGGCCGACGATCGAATCAGGACAGCATGGGCGGGCGCGGGAGCTAGGGTGCTTCCATTGGACCTTGTCGATGAAGGAGGGTGAGGGGATCGTGAATCCTATTTGTCTGGGAGAGGATAAGCATCACCCCCAACATGCAAGGGAGACTAGACGGAGCCTGCTTGTGGTAGTCGCACTGCTGACGGGCTTGCGGCCGTGGGAGACACACAGGTGAGGAGATGGGGGCCGCGATGGCTGCTGTGTTTCTTGATGAGAGGTGGAAACACATTGTTCGTGAGATGAATGGAAGGGTGGACGAGCCAGGCTCTGGACCTTGGTCCGGATGCTTGATCGTCAATGTTTGCTCGAGGACCGTCGGGTCTGCGGTCCTCATTTGGATCTTGGCGGGCTTATCTTCAGGCAGTGCGTCACGGTGGCTTGTCCACTTGGGGCAGAACATGATAAAGAGAAGCAGACATCCACTCCCGTCATCATCAAGTCTCTGGATCACAAGGCTCTCATAACACCCCCCATTTGAGGCTCTTCACTCCTTCAAAGGGAGTTGAAGATGGCAGAGTTGAAGAATCACGGGCCGAAGCCATCCCCTGCTCTGCACATGGCCCCCACTCCCACTCCCTCGTTTGCCATGCAAGTTGCAACTCCCACCTCCCGCTAAACAAGCGCTATCAAGGATCCCCCGCCTGCTCCTCCAACAGCCCTTCCCCGCAGCACTCAGCACTCATCAGCAATGAGCCTTCAGATAGAGGAAGCATTGTGTTGGCTGGTAGGAGCGGTATCAGCCAGGAGGTGGTGGGGGATTGGCTGGTCCAACCCCCGCGTGCACCGCCTGAGTCGGGCCCGTACAGCCGCGACGCGCCAATCGGCAGCGGCGCAGTATGATGCCACAGCAATCCGTCTTGCGCTGGCGTCCTGAAACTTGCTCACCTCCATGCCGTTTTGGGATTCGGAGGCTGGTCACAGGGCTGTTGCTTGTGTTCATGTGCTACGCGGCCCATCTTGATAAAGCTCTCTGTCCTTGTGAAGAAGATGAGGAGCAACTGATAAAGGAGCTGTCTGTTCCCTCGTAATTCTAGAAGATCTTGCATCTTTCATCTCATCGTGTCGTGTGCCGTTGAAACTCAATTCGAAGCTCCAACACCACCCTCTGGACAATCATCAACAGGGCCGGTTCCTATAGTAATCACCGTCAAAATGCCGGCCATCTTTGCTGACCAGTTCGTCGCCCCTGTCTGATGCATGTTTTCTTCTCAAAGACGTCCATACTCACAGTCTGATAACAGAGTTCTTCCCGTCGGGAACGAGCAGAAGATCAAGCTCGACGCTTCAATCAAGGACCAAGAAATCGCACAGCGCGAGATCCCCAGCACCGCCGACTGCGCAACTCACCTCAGACTTCTCGACACGTTCGTCGCGCTCCGCAGAAGCGTCGAGCTGCTCGCTGACGAGGCAGACCTCACCGCCGCGCAAGGCTGGGATCTGTACTGCAGACGGGCCGTCTCCCGCTTCGAGAAATGGTCCAACAGCACGCAGAGGGGGCAGCCTCCCGTCGACGTCTTGATGGCGTGGCACGCTCTCATGCTGCACCCTAAGGCGTACGCCAGGTTTATCGAACTTGGCGGCAGTCTCGGCCTGGACGGGCTGGACTGGACTGAAGTCGTAAGTTCAAGCATTTGCACAATCCCTGACTCGAGTCCTTGAGTCGCTTTTGAGTCGCTTCAAGCTTCGCCTGTGCTGACAACTGACACAGTCGAACGCGGTCGACATCGACATCACCTTGTCGGGATTCCTCGATTTGATCGAAGCTGACGGCACCCTCGAGTCTCTCGTCGCCGAGGGCCGTCAATCAACCGGCATCTTCAACCTCAAGAACCCAGCCGGCACGGTGCTCTTCTCATACGACCTCTCCGCGGCGATTAACCGCCAATTCGACTTTTCTACAAAGATGTCCCGCTACGCCTGGCTGCGTTCGCCCACCGCAGAGGCCACCCTCGCACAGTCCGTCGAGCGTTACCGCAACTTCTTCCACCTCATCGGCGCCCACCCCGGCACGGTGATGGTCCCGACCCTGGACATCGACCTGGTATGGCACACCCACCAGCTCGCGCCGCTGCGGTACCGCGCCTACTCCAAGAAGATGGCCGGCCGCCTCATCGACCACGATGACGAGATCAGCGCGGACAGGCTGCAGGAGCTGTTGACGGACATGCAGGGTCTCTGGCGCGAGGAGTTTGGCACAGAGTACCATGCCTGTCTCTGCTGGACTTGCGAAGCGGGCAGGGCTCATGTTAGTGTCGACGCTGTTGAGAGCAGGTTACGTGACGAGGAGAGGCAACGCGAGCTGCTTCCCCTGGCGGATCTCGCCTTCCCTCGCTGCGCGGACTGCGGCAACCATCCCACGTCGTGCTGTCCCCCGAGTGACGGTGCTGAGTGCGGAAGCGGCTGCGGCGGAGGGTGCGGTGGTGGTTGTGGAGGCGGTTGTGGAAGCTGTGGTGCCATGAAATAAGTCGGAAGAGTTTTTAAGCATACAAACAGGATGTTTCAAGAGGCAAAACAGGCAAAAAGATATCGTCTTGCCTCGTGCCTGAATCGAACAGGCGATCTCCTCATTACTAGTGAGGCGCTGTACCACTAAGCCAACGAGGCATTTGATGATTGTTGAAGGTGCTGGTGAAATCTGTTTACTTGAAGCGTCTCGAAGCGGAATTTTGTGGGTGAAGGGGTTGATGTTGACCCACATCATGTCTTTGCCTCCGTGCGTCTGCCGGACACCCATGTTAAATCCATGTTTAATGTTCCTTTCTTTTTTCCCGCTGAAAATGGGCAGCCGCGGAAACACCTGACTCGTTTTCGCATTACGGGAACGCCAAATTGAAAACCCATGGGATCCCCTTGCCAGATGGCCAGCCTTCCAAGACTTTTCACTCTCTTTGAGTTTTTCTAGCGACATTCGATCTCCGTTTCATCAACACAGCAATGCCCACCGGCCAATAGGGGTACCACGAATGGTCAGCCGACGGCGCGGCGAGTGCTGCAAAGCTCCGAGAAAAAGGGATGAACTCCGTGTTAGCATAAGTAATTATAGATGAGTAGGTGGGCTCGTGGGTGCCGCTAGGCGTGGTCTGCGCAGGACAACCCGGTTACCCGGCCTCCTCGGGGACCACGTAAGGCGCGGCAGCGGGGCCGGCCCTATCGGGCTCACCGTTTTCTCGGTCCCACCCGGTGGCCGATGCCTCGGATGTTCTTCTTCAGCCCCTTTGCCCCCCTTCCGCCAAGGATTGATATGTCCTCTTTTGTTGTGGGCGGCCTTAGATCGTTCGATATGTTGATGAAGCAACAAGTCTTATAAAATCTTTATTGCGGCCTCGACCAACGACAGTCCCTCCTTTTCGGATTACCACTTACACCAAGTACATCACTTTCGTTCATCACCAGGCACAGTAAGCCACCACTCTCGTTGACGTGCTTTACACATCACACTCTTTTTTTCCGACCTTCCCAAATCCCCAAACCGCTGAAAACATGCGTGCCTCAGTCATGGTCGCCGCCGCAGCCTGCGCCGCCTCAACCAGCGCCTTCGCGGTCCCCCGCGACGAGGACCCCAACTTCGCCTGGCAGGCCCCCGACGCGACGGCCAAGCGCTCGCCGTGCCCCATGCTCAACTCCCTCGCCAACCACGGCTACCTCCCGCGCGACGGCAACGCCATCAGCATGGACAACCTCATCTCCGGCCTCGGCAAGGCCCTCAACTTCAACGAGTCCCTCGTCCGCACCCTCGGCACGCCCGCCTTCGCCACCTCCACCACCGGCGACGCCAACACCTTCAACCTCGACGACATCGCCAAGCACAACGTCATCGAGCACGACGGCAGCCTGTCGCGTGCCGACTTCGCCGTCACGGGCGACGCAAAGACCTTCAACCAGTCCGTCTTTGACGAGACGTACGGATACCTGACCGAGGGCGCGGCCGCGACGGAGGAGAAGGTCAACGTGGCGACGATGGCAACCGCGCGCAGCAAGAGGATCGCGACGGCCCAGGCGACGAACCCGAGTTTCAACTTGACCAGCAGCCAGATCACCGTCTCGTTGGGAGAGTCTGCTGTTATCCTTGGTACATTGGGCGGAAGCTTCTCCGAGCCTGCTGCGCCGTTGGAGTGGATGAAGATTGTGTTCGAGGAAGAGCGTCTGCCGTTCAAGGAGGGCTTCAACACGAGCACTGAGGTCATTACCACCGCTCAGGTCCTGGGGCTTTCGCAGCTCATTGCTACCAGCAGCACCTAAGTTGGCGGAGGCTACGTTGGGTTCTTTGATGTGTAGATGAATAAAGAAAAAAGACATTTCACGGTAATTCTTCATCAGTGCAGTTGACATCGAACGTATTCGATGATGACGTGAGATATGCAACATTTGATACAAGCCTTGGTTCCATAAATGTTGGGTTGCTCGACGGGGTAGAGTAGTAGCCATAGGAAGCTTGGCCCTGCAACTCCAAAATAAGCATGCGTTTGGAAAGAGGATACAGATGATTTGGGCCAATTACGTATTGCATCCCTGTCGCTGGAGATCAGCGAAGGGTCACATCCTGAGGTGTGTAAAGAATAGACTTTAATTCGAAATACAAATCGTACTTTGCTAAGCTATGTCATGCCAACTCCGGAATAACGCCTAAACCTTGAGAGCAAGATCATCTCGTCATATGCTCAAATTCCAAATCGCCATGAGTCCCTCCCCGCAATCCTGCACTCATGATTCCAACTCGATGGCTCCAACGGCGTCAACGCCCAGCCATACTGGTCCCGCCCGTATGCAGCCACCACCGGCGTTGCTTTGCCATGAATTACCTTCCACCACCCTTTTACAGAAGTCGATCCATGGCGACCTCTACGGCGCGAACCTAAACCATATCCCAAGCACCTTCCGATCCATAGCCCTCGAATCCGCTATCAGAAGCAGAGATTTCGCCGCCCTTAGCGGGCTCATCATTGTCCATGGCGTCGAGGTCCTCATCATTCTCGTTGACAAGCGTCTCTGAAGGTGACAAGGGTTCCGTGGGCGTGGCAGCTTGTGCCATGGTCGAATTGTGGGGGAAATTCGAGTTGTTGACGGTGTGTCTTTGATCCCCCAGGTAACGCTCAGACCGAAGCTGGGCGTTCTGCTCTTCCAGGTCCTGTTTCTCTCGGATAAGGGCCACGATGAAGGCATCCCTGGTGGCGTTGCTGTGCTTGAGCTTGTCGTTCTCGTTCTGAAGCTTGATGATTTGCTCCTGGTCGACCTCTTTGAGCTGCGCCAAGTCGTGTTTCTCTGCAGACAGAACGCAGACTTCATCCTGGAGCTGGCAGATCTCGATCTGGTTGACCTCGTCCATGCTGGTGGAGAAGGAGGATTGATCGAGGGTGTTCATGATGAAGGATAGACCAGAAGGAACCGAAGAGAATGTGTTTTGATGGATAAAGGAGAACCAGCCTCCTTGGTTGTTGACAAAAGTTGAGGGAAGGCTTTGAGACCTGAGAATGGGCTGTGAATTTGATGCTTTGGTACTGTCTTGTTCGTGAGAAAATGGAAGAGATGTTTCTTATATAGTAGAAAAGGGGACACTCATGGAGCACTGATTTCACACGACAGACCATGGAATCAACAGCGGTGTATGCCTCCCTCGTGAGAGAGATCCGAGCCATTCGCGTAAGTAGAAGACAGAAATATAAACGCAACTGACCAACGAATATCCTCAAGCGACGGGCCCGACTTCAGAAGGTGATCTCGTCGGGTTGATTGGATTTGGGAAATTTGGTAAATCTCAAAATCCTCAAAGTCAGCGGAATATATTTCAAGCCATATTCGGTTCAGTAGGAGGCGGGTTCAATTCGAAAGATGTCATTTGCTTTGCTTCCCGGGCTCTGAACGATGAGTGGTTGTGATGGGGAGGGAATAGAGAGACAGAGTAACATAGGTAGATGACTTCGACAACCTAACCTTAAGTATACTACAGGACTTGGTAAGAGCGGCGACTTGGGTGCTGTTCCCCTCCTATTCAGGTTCAGATGACAAGATGGGTGGTGAGGTTCCAGGAGTCACGTGAAGCGATCGCTACCCAGCTTGATATGGGATGAGAAATGTGAGGGTAGCGGCTAGTCAGGAGACCTCTCCTGCCCGGGTACGTTGGACAAAGCAAGGTGGAAGAAACTCGGGCCTACCTGAAATTGACTCGTGTTAGGAAATGTCGAATGATGAATGAGAATTTTTTGGTAAGCCTCATCGTTGGGACCCTATATTTATAACCAGACGAAAACACTTATTCTTCATCCAAAAACCTCTTGAATTCGGGAATCAAGAACCAGTTCCTGGGAACAGGAACAAAATATTCGAAAACTAGAATTGAATTCTAAACGTGCATGCACCTAGGCGCTGCACCAACTGCGCCTCTAAGCTCGGTATGATCCATGAGGGTGCGTATAGCGTAGCGATGGAATATGATCCGGGTTGTGTCTGGTCTCAGCGAAGAATCGACAGAATTTCGATCAAGAATAAATCAGAAATCTATGACTTGACTCCATTGTAATGTGTGCTCCGACAGAACTATGACGATGTACAAGTGTTTAACGACATTTCAAGGAGGAAAAGTTGGTTTCCTTCTCATCGACATGGCGTGCGAGAAAGACGGGGAAGGGATTGAGCAGCACGGTTTGTGAGTGACAAGGGGGGGGATCAAGACGGCATGAGGAGAAGAAAGGGCAGAGAAGGAGGAAGGGGGTAGGGAAGGGAAGGGAAGGGAAGGGAAGGGAAGGGAAGGGGGAACGAAGGGCAGGGGAGAAGGAATACAGCGAACGAATCACAGAGAACTGGAATCGGATTCCAGATAAGTTTTCACAAGTCTGAAATCGAGAATCTGCCAGCGGAGGCTAATCGTCGTTGGTGACTCGCTCTGTGTTCATGGCCTGTTGGGGCCTGGCAGGGGTCTGACAAACATGGCCAAAGAGATTACATGGCTGTCTCGAAACGAAACCTGGGACCCAGCTAAGGACTAATACTCGTAGGGATAGCCGTCGTAACTAGTTACTACTTGAACGTGCCAAAGCCTCCTTTTCAGAATTATCCAGCATTTCGAACTAATTATCGACCATAGGTAGTCAGCATCAAGCTGTCCGCTGCTCGACTGTTAGGACTTATGCTAAAAAGTCTATCATGCTGAATTAAAGGGGTGCGCATGAAGGTTTTGTCCGAGTGTGACGTAGCGAATCTGTCAAACAAGTTAGAAGCTGCGTTTCCAAACGAAGAGAGACTGTCGGTCGAGTCTTGCGACAGTGTTTTAGCAAAGAGTAACGCAGCAATCGAGTTGCCAAACAGCCAGGACAAATTTCGACGTGGGTGACCTCATCCACTGTGGATGCACTAAAATAGAGTTGGCCGTGGCCGATATTTGAGAAAAGCCGTAGGTCTTCCGTCGGTTCCATCTGAAGTATGGCGCCTGGCGTGACTTCGTTCGAACAGTCTTGAATAGAAACTATCGCCGACTCCATAATCACCGCTTCCTCCCCTGATTTTGCAGAGACTGAGGCGCAACCTGCGTCAGTGTTTCTCACCCATCTTGTGTGCCCAGAAGCATTGCAAAATTTTACTCTAGCTTTTCTCCTTGTAGAGACCAGCTGGATGGGGTTTGCACATATACATTATGTATTTTCAGGCGGAAAACTACAGCCCAACATCGAATGATGCATTTCTCCATCTTTAAGCCAAGCCTCCGAGCTCGGTGCCTCAATTACTCATTCTTGACATGTACGGTGAGCAATTCAAAACAAGTATCGTAATTGAGAAGTCCGAACATTGAAGGGACGAGGTAGTGTGACGGGAGCTCGAAGGATTATGTAAAACCTAACGGCATATCTGTATACCGTACAGCTTCTAAACCCGTCAAAGTTGAGCTATCTAATAATGAGAAGAATACACTGATGAAAGGCGACTGGCGCATTCGATAACACTATAGTCGATAGGGTCCAAAATCCTGATATCCAATGCCCTTAACAAAGGTCTGCAACCATGGGCCCTGCGTCTTCGCCTCCACCAGCTCCAGAAAGAGTTCAGAGTGCGCTTCTCCATCAATCTTAAAAGCCGCCGAGCCGTCCGCCTTCCGTTCATCGACATAATAAAATCTGCAAATTCTTAGTCGCGTCCACACAGACAGTAAAGCAAGGCGGTGAGGGCATACTTGAATCCCTTCTCTTTATATTCAGCGGCAGCAGCCATCATCATGTGCGCAGACGCCGACTTGCCAGCGCCTGAATCCAGGAACTGCGGGAGGGCTATAACATTGAGGATATTCCCTGTAAAGAAGAATGTTCTCGGAGCATCGACAGGCAGATCTGCGAAGCCGAGAACGGCCTGTTGGGCTGCGACAAAGACACTGGTGTTGTTGACGGTCATGTCTCGCTGGAAAGAATCCAACGATATGGCGAAGGGGTCGCCTGGGGGAGAGAACGTAGCGGCTCCAGCTGTGAAAGTTTAGCAGGGCATCGAGCTAGAGCCTTCTGTTGCGAACAAGTACCGTTGTAGATGACTACGCTTGGGATCCCCAGCTCTTTTTTGACCTTTTCAAAGGCTCTGACGACATCCTCAGGTTTGGCGAAGTCGCTTTTGATGTTGAGTTGCTCGTCTGTGCTGTCTGCCTCGTCTAGAGACCGGGCTGCGATGGCAACCCTGTAGCCTTTTGAGGCAAAGGCCTTGGCAGCTGGCATGCCCACCTTGGGCCCAGCGCCGAGGATAAGAACGACAGGAGACTTTTCGGGCATGATTGAAAATGTGAGAGAGAAGTCTGACAGTGTGCAGTATAATAATAAATCAAGAAAGCAGGCCCGTGTCTGTTGTATATATGCTCATCTTCTGATTGAGACAAAGATCGGGACGGGGGATTGAAATGCGCAATTGGTAATCGTTCAAGTGATTCAAGGCGGCGCGGCTTCTGCTGGTAGTGTTTGCAAGCCTACAGCATTCGCTGCTTTGAATGTGTGCTGCTTACGGCGATTCAACTCCTAGGCCTATTAGGGTGTAAGCCGGTCGTGGATGGACCAGTCAGGTGTCCATGGTGTAATCACGGAGCCGGAGCCTTCGGAGGGTCCGGACTTGCATGCATCATGTCCAATCCCGTTCGTCACCAATGGTAGTCCTGTTTTCGAGTCCTCCGCTCCGGCTGACTTTCTTGACTTGTAGTTGTGTAAGCTTGGATATTTGATGCATTGGCTTCGTGAGTGCATTCGGTCGAGATAAACCTCCCGTGAAGCAGTGTCAACATTTGCCAACTTGCAAGTCTACACATGATGAGTATCATAGACTTTCAAAAGACACAGCAGTCGAATTCATCAATATACTTTGGACTGTCGGGGAGGAGGCCGTGATTCACATAAAACGAGATCAGAAGTCCGTCCATCTCGTGCTTTGTTATTCATCAACCGCCACTTGAAGTAATTCGCAAGCTTTCACACTACAATCCATTTTTAGATAACCCGAATCACCCCAATAAAAATGGCCGACATGAAGAAGATCAAAGTCTTGGGAGTCCATGGCCCAAACGCTGGCAAGGTCATTGTCCTTTGCGAGGAGCTCGGAATCCCATATGAGACAGAGATCATCCCCCTCAACGACGCAAAAAACCCCAAATACGTTGCCATCAACCCGAACGGCCGGCTGCCGTCCATTCAGGATACCAACACAGACCTAAAGCTGTGGGAGTCGGGCGCAATCATCGAGTACTTGACCGACACATACGACAAGGCTCACAAGCTCAGCTTCGAGCCGGGTACGGCTGCGGCCTACCACGCTCGTCAGTGGCTTTTCTACCAGACCACCGGCCAGGGACCGTACTATGGGCAGGCGATGTGGTTTATCATCTATCAGCCACTTCCCGAGGCGCGCGAGCGCTATGTCAAGGAGGTTAACCGCGTGACCGGTGTTCTGAAGGGACACCTGGCAAAGCAGACCCCTGACGCGGACGGCAACTCTTGGTTCTTGGGCGGGCGGATCTCGTACGTGGATATCGCCTTCTTTACGTGGCAGCACACGGCCTCACCGCGCATCCCGGACGTCGAGTTTGATCAGGATGAATTCCCGCACGTCAAGAAGTGGTACGACAACATGCTTGCGCGCCCGAGTGTGCAGAAGGTCCTGAAGCTCCAAGAGACAAAATAGGTCTCAGTGAGTCATTGTTGGAGGGGGTCTTTCTATCTTGCTCAGGCGAGTGACTGAGGGGGTGTAGAGCTGAAGAGGGGCTGTTGTTCGTATCGGGAATATAATGAGATCATCTGCGGAAACTCCGTTCGCCGTCCGTATATCTTTCATGTTGTGCATGAGTGTATATTGGGGGTTAATGGTGTGAAGCAGGCTACTCCTATATCTACTGAGTTGTAAAACAGTACCGTGGATAAGTGACTCCTGTATCGTACGCCCTCTACCCAGTGTTCCACGATACAGTGTTTCTTTGCGGGCACAGACCGAACCTCAGTATTGTTTCCCGGTTCGCAATGATTGGTTGGGTCGCGAGAAGTCAGCCCAGCCTTCCCAAACAGCCTGCAGGACCGGCACTGGGCTTACAGCACCATCCTGCAGCTATGGGCGAGTTAAAACTCAGATGTAGTCTTATTTGAAAACGATCGCGCTGAAATAATTACGCAAATGCCGCTGTATGCTCTAGACGGAAAAGATGAACAGCCCTATTTGCCTCGTTGTGTAAGTTGGTGCAAGTATTATGCATTCGGCTGAGTTCCACGGATCGTGAGTATATTCTTGGATCCCCGGCAAGCGTATCTAGTAGATGTAGAAAAGGCTTAAGGAGCTGGAGGTCTGACAATGCGCTGGACGATGTCGGGTTTTGTGTTAGATTGTAGAGCATGCTGCTGGCTGCGGCAAAGAAAGAGTGAAGAAGCATCCTATCATGAGTCAGAGGAAGGATACAGAACGGTTGTGGATCGTAAGAGATTATTTACCAGATGCAGGAGCAGTCTCCATGAGGGATGGCTTCAATGAGACGGATCGCTTTGCGTGACTCAGCTAGGCACAGACTGCCTGGGGGTAACGATGTTCCAAACCGGCCAAGGTCTTGGTTCGAGGGTGATCGTGCCGTCAGGGATAAGTGGCGATCGATCATTGTCAGACAATGGATATATGTGAGTTGTAGAACCACCCTGTGGATCATCTCCCCTGCGACTTGGGATCCTGATAAGATCAGAAAGTCCTCGGGGGGTTCCATCTGCGCACTGGACTTCCAATAGGACAATATAGAACTCAACTCTTCCGCCGCAGTTGCCCTCTGTGCCTCCGTTTGTCGTTCAGCCCGAATCGAGTACAGTTGCTTGTACACCTGACCCTGAATAATCGCAAGTCCTACGCGATGGTTGAAGAGCTCCACGTTACATGACTCAAGGTGTGTATTTGATGGCAGTCGGACATCCATGTCATCATCGTCTTGGCTGAAGGGTCGACAGGTCCGTAGACTGATGTCCTTGTCAAGAACGTATACCTTCCAAAAAACCCGTCTCCGTATCTCGGCTTGTTTTTCCGTGAGACTTGGGTCGGAAGCCTCCCTATGCAGATTCAGAGCCTGTGCCAGGCGCAGGGCGGCGGCGACGAGCATCGAGGCCGGCTCCGGATTCGGGGTCCCCTGAAGGATGCAAACCATACCCACCAGAGCTTGGACGGCAGATACGCTAGCGACGTTCAACTCGGAGACGACGCTTAAGGCGTTTTGTATGTAAATACTAGCTAGATTATTCTCATGCGTTGGGTTCAATGTGCGCAAGCCGCGGAGACGATGAGCTATCGACAGCACGACATTGAGACTCGCCCACCAACTGGCATCTTCGGGGTTGGAAGTCGAGTACTTGAGGTGGAACTCTCTCAAGAAGTCCTCCTCGTCAAAAAGCGGAAGGAACCTGTTGTAGTTGCTGAAAGTTTCCTGGACCAGCTCCAGAGCGACTGTCTTTGAGGGAAGCTGCCCGCGCGCTGGTAAAGATACTGATCGTGGCTCTGGAGCAAGATGAGGCCATGGGCTGCCATCTACAGGGTCAATTACAAAATCACGAACGGTGAAAAACTCGGGTTGGTCATCGTTTTGTGCGCGCAATGTAACGTTAAGATCAAACCCTGGACTACTGGTAGGTTTTGGTGACCAAATATGTGACTCGCTCATTGGAATCCATGAATTACTTTCCCTCGGGGATGTGATCAGTGCCGCTATGTTGGGTGATGCTGCGAAAGTCGTTTGCTGTTGACGTGAACTGTTGCCAGGCCCAGTAGACTTGTCTCCGTGAGACTTCATGTTCTCTAGTGCTGAGAGCCTTTCTTCGAGCTGTGCAATGTATTTGAAGCTGCGGAGTGTTTAACAAGCGCAAGCTTTATGGGCTAGAGTAGCAGACTAACCCAGCTGGTCTGCGAGGCTTCCTCTTCATTGCAATTGGCGTAAAATGGCACCTTGTGCGATATTTGGTGCACTGAGCGCATCCTTGCGTGGTAGGTTCACAGCGGATCTTTTTCTTGCGGCACACGTCGCAAGCCTTATTTTGTAGTGTCAAGAGGGGCGACATGATGTTAAACCTTCGGGTTGACTCACACGAATAATGGCTTACTGGCCCACTCTCCCAATATTTGGCTGGCTCCTGGAACCCGTTTGTGACTCCATGACCTGCTGTGCAATAGTCGTATCTAATCGAGAGGCTGCAAGAAGAATCCTTGAAAGGCTTGGGCCTGATTGCTTTACTACTCAAAAGCAGCTTCAAGAAACCTGGTGGAGCAAAATCTTGTAAGACGGCACTTTATCAGTTCCCAAACCTCATCCCATTTGACGTCATGACCAGACAGCAGCAGATTGATTATAAATCAATTGCTTTGCCAATCATCAGCCTTGGGTATGTATCGTGAGGGAGCTTCCAATAGGCTCACGGGTACCCTTGGAAATGACTAAGCAAATTTGCTACAAGGATCTAGCCGATTCAAGCTGTCCTTGATTTCATAATTCAACCACGATGCAATCTCCAGGCCGACCCTCGGCATACAACACCTCTTATCTAGCATTATCTCTCTCAACTCGTTTCTAGATATCTCCTATATCTCTTCTGCTATTTAGAGAACGGTCTTCTCCTTCTTCTACAACAACAAGCTTATCAATCCATTCATAAGAAGGTCAAAACGAGCCCTAATTCAATTAATATTAAAATAGTATACTAAGGTTATAGTTATAAGTTATAAGTTATAAGCTATAATAGGTCTAGTTTTTAGAAGCTAAAGTAATTGTTCTTAGACTTAATAAGTAACTTATAGTAAAAGTAAGCTAAAAATATCTTAAGTAATATTTATAAAATAATTATTAAAGAGCTATAGAAGTCTAACTTCAAGCTAAGCTTAAGTTATTCTATATATAAGTCCTAAATAGTTCTTTTATCCTTCTTATTAATTCCTATTGCAATAGGGTAAGAGAGAGAACTCATTAATCATACTAAGCACTCTACTCTAAGTAGAGAACCTCCCTAAAATACCTAGATACTTATATATTAATTTTCTAGATAACTATAAGAAGTATAAAAGTGAATATATAAATATAAACCTAACTAATTTATACTTTATCTATATTTTCTATCCTTTTTATACCTTAGGTTATATAATCTCTTAGAAGAAAATAAGCTACTAAAAAGAAGTTTAATAGTATTACTTCTATAGTATTCTACTCTATCTCTATTTTAAATAATTAAAGAGGTATTATAAGGATTAAAAAAGAGGATAAAAATAAGACTAACTAAGGTTAAAAGAGTTTAAAAATACTTATTTTTATTTAATTTTTAAAAATAAGAATTAATAAACTTTTTCTATAAGCTAAGCTAAAGAATCCTAAAAACCTTTTTAAAGGAGTAGTTACTAAAGTTATTAAAGAGAATAAGAAAAAATATAAAAATAAGTATATTTTTTACTTATTTACTTACTTATTTAGTCTTTTTTTATTATAAGCTAATTAAGCTTCTATCTACTTATATAAGTTTTTTCCTCTTATAATAATACTTAATACTTATAAAAATACTTATTTAGCTTTATACTTTTAAAGTTAAATTTACTAAAAACTTCTAAGAGCTTTACTTTTTTCTATATATCCCTTAAGTCTTTTATATACTAAAGAGAGGAAGACTTAATTAACTTTACTTTATATACTTAATTTACTTTTTAGCTTTTAATCTATACTTTTTATTATTTTAGTTAGTAGCTAGTCTCTCTACTAATTCTCTCTTAACTTAGGCTTAATTATAATCTTCCTCTTAGATCTCTTTAGCTCTTTATATACTAAGCGCTATTTAGCCTCTTAGTATAGTTAGAACTAATTAAAGTGTTATAATTAAATATAAAAGTATTTATTAAGGTAGAGTAATTATTATATATAGATATATAAAGTTATTTAGTAGAAGGTTAGTAAGTTAAAGTACCTCTTTTTATAGATATTATTAAGGTAAATTTAATATTAGTAGTTAATACTCCTTTTAGAAATATAATTTTTAGATAAAGAAGAAACTAATTAAGTATATAAAATAGTTTACTTTTTAAAAATAAGATTTAAGTAATTTATTAGATATTATTAGTAATTAAATAAAGGTGAATTAAGGTGTTAAGAGTAAAAGGAATAGTAATTAGTATAATTTAGTAGTAAGAGAAGTAAGATATAATTATAAAATACTTAGTTAGGTTTATAATTATATATTTTTAAAAGGAAAGTTAATACTTATAGTTTACAGAAGAGATAAAGTTTTTTATAATTTAATTATAAAATATATAAAGTTAAAGTTTTTCTTTTTATAAATAGTAATAATTTATTTAATATACTCATTTTACTTTTATTATTAAGATATAAATAAATATATTCTTTTTAGTTTAGTTAATCTTAGATTTATAGTAAAAAGCTTTTTAAATTATTCTTTTTTTATTCTATTAATAAGTTATTATAGTAAATAAGTTTTTAGGTTATTATAGCTATTATTTTTTAGTATTAACTACTTTTTTAGTTAAATATAAAAAAATATATCTCTTCTATTTAGCTATATCTCTTCTTTCTTTTTCTTAATATTATCTTTTATAATCTTTAGCTTAATTAATATTTTATAATAATAGTTAGATTCTTTTTAAGTAGTATAATTATAGATATTAAAATTAACTTTAGTTATTCTTATATTACTACTTTAAACTAAGTATATAAGCTTTTCTTTTTTTTTCTTATACTAGTTTCTATAAACTATAGAGATAAAGAGGAAACTATTTAACTATTTAAGCTTATTATATTATTATTAGTTATAATAAGTTATTTTTTTAAAGCTATTTAAACTATTACTAACTTATATATAAGCTTTTCTTTCTTTTTTTTAAAGTTTTATTAAAGGTTTTATTAGTTAGATTTAATATAAAATAAGCTTTATCTATAAAATTATTATTAATTAAAGAGTTAAAGAAGTTAGTTTAAAGTTTTAATATTTACTTATTAAGTTCTTAATAATATATATAGAGCTAATTAATAAAAGAGAAGTTCTAAATAAGTTCTTATTTTTATAAGAGAGGTTTATATTATAGAGAGTTATACTAACCTTTAAGGATAGCTATACTAAAAGATGAATAGGTTAGAAGTAGTTAAAGCTTTATTAATATATATATATATAGCACTTAAAATCTCTTTTTATATAATAAGTATTTTAAGTATTAAATAAAGATATCTTTTAAAGCTAAATAGAGTAGCTATTAAGTTATTATATTTATTCCTTTTTAGAAGTATATTTCTTATTAAACTAAATAGAAAGAAGCTTATTCTAACTATATTTACTATAAGAAAAGCTTCTTATATTTATATAAACTTAACTATAACTAAGATATTATTAAATAAGTTAGGTATATTAAGAAAAGTAATAAAAAGAAAGGTATTTCTAATAGTATCCTTTATAAAAATAGTAAAAATATTAATATAATATTCTACTTTAAGTATAAATACTTTAGAAATAAGATAATTATATTAATATATAAACTATTAATTAACTAATTTATTAAGTTAGCCTTAGAATATAAGTTTAAGTTATAATAATATTCTTCTATAGTTTTTTATAATATCTTTAATAAGAATCCTTATAAGTAAGTTAGCTTTTTAATAATAGAGGTAAAGTTAAAAAGTAAAGATAAAAAAAAGAAGAAAGAGGCTATTACTTATTATTCTATTTAGAGAAGTAAATAGTTTAGCTTAAATTTAAATTTTTTAAGAAAGTAGTATTAATTTTTTTAGAGTTTTTCTATTTTCTTTTTAAGGTTTTAGCTTTTTATTGTTATATATCCCTTTCTCTTTTATAACTTTATATATTAAAAGTAAAATAAAGTAATATAATATATAAGTAATAGGAATTATAATATAGAAGTAACTAAATATAAATAAATAATATATTACTCTACTTATTAAAAATAGATATAAATAAATAAATTTTATAGATTTAGCTATCTTTTAGTTCCTCTATATTTTTATATTAACTATTAAACTTTTTATTTTTTATAAGGATATCTATTACTATTTTATTCTTTTTCTATTAAGTATTAAGTTTAGTTTATAATATTTTATTTTATTCTTATAATTACTTAATTTATATCTTTATAGTATTAAAATTATTAGTTTCTACTTTTTTTAGTATAAATAACTTATTAAGGTTTAGAGTTTCTATTAGACTAAGTATATTAAGATTAAGTTAATTTATAGTAAAAAAAACCTTATTAAGAGCTTATTTAAGGTTTAGTTAAACTTTTATTTTAAAGATATTATTTAGATAGCTATCCTTATTTATTATAAATTTCTTTAAGTAGTTATTAGTTATTATCTATTTAATTAGAATTCTAATAAAGGTTTTAAGTAAATAAGATAAAGTTTAAAGAAATATTTATTAAATATAAAAAAGGCTTAATTAATATATATTAAACTTATTAAAAAAGCTCTTATTAATAGATAGTTTTATATTATAAATAAAAATAATATCTCTAACTTATAGCTTTTTATACTATATTTTATATTTATTTCTTTAGTTATAGTTTTTAATAACTTAATAGTACTACTTTATAATATATTTAAGAGCTATTTACTAATTAGAATTAAGTTATTTAAAGGTTTATATATATAAAAAGAGTTTAACTTTAATATCTCTAACTTTTAATTAGTTTAATACTTATTAAGTAATACTTTTAGTTTTAATTAAAATAATTAAGTTATATTTATAAAAAAAGTAAAAAGGGGAGTATTTTATAGAAGATCTAATTAATATTTAGTTAGTAAATAGGGCTATATAAAGGATTAAAGTTTAGTTCTTTTTATTAAAGTTTAATTAAGTTATAAAGATATAAATAAAGAGTTAGTATCTTTTTTTAATAAGTCTATTAGCTTTTAAATTATATATTAAAATAATAAGGTATTATTCTCTATAAACTTAATTAAGCTTTTTAATAAACTTCTTATTTTCTAGCTTCTTATTAATTATAAGAAGTTTATAGATTTTATAGTAATAAATTATATTTTCTTAAATAAATTTAGCTATTATTTTTAAGTTAATATTCTTAAGAAGTTAATAAGCTTTTATATAACTAATAAATATATTATAAGCTTTAACTAAAGAGTAATTATTAATCTTCTAGATATTAATATAAATATATTAAAATAGAATTCTTAGGGGTATAGAAAAAATATAAAAGTTTTTAAAATATCTTAGTTAAGTTTATATATAAAGTAAATAGCTCTTTATTTTATTACTTATTATTTAATATATATTTTCTTAGATATATTACTCTTAGAGTTTAATATATATTATATTATAGCCTTAATACCCTCTTTGAGTATATATATATTAAATTAACTTTTTTTATTCTTCTTTATTATTTATTATTTATTTTAATATAAGATTTAATTTTATACTTTTTTAAAAAAGAAAACTATCTTAGAATATATACTTTACTATATATAACTTAAATTTCTTAAAGTTAATTTAAGAAATAGTTTTTAGATATAATAATAAAGCTAAGTATTTAGTAATTTATTATAAATATTAAGATTAAGTTTATTTAAAGCTTAATAGACTATTTACTCTAGGTTTAAGATCTTCTTTTACTTTAAATATATAGATAAAGTTATTAATTCTCTTATTTAGATCTTCTTTTTATTTAGCTTTTTAAATATTAGATTTCTTTCTTAGTTTATATAAGAGACTATTTATAGCTTTATTCTTTATATTAAGTATATAATAAATATTAAAATTAAATATCTTAATCTAAGTAATTTATTATATTAGAACTACTTTAAATAAATCTATAGTAGTATTATTAATTTAATCTATAAGGATTTTTATATTAGTTTTAAAAGTAAATTATATACTATATAAATAGTTTTTAAGCTTTTTAAAAGTAAATAAGACTAATTAAAGCTTAAGCTTTCTTATATTATAATTAAAAGCTATATTAATTTAGATTTTACTCTTATACTAAGTAATATATTTTTTACTTTAATAGTATTACTTAAGTATAGTACTTTACCTTTTAATATTTATATTAGTAGATAAATAGATTTTACTAGCTTTTAGTTTATAATTAAGAGGCTAAAGTAATAAAAGACTAACTAAATAAAGCTTAAAAGTTTCTATAGCTAATTATTATTCTAGCTTCTATTTAAAAAGTACTCTTTTTTAAAAGAGTCTTATTAATAAAGCTAAAATAGGTCTATAATCTTTAATTTATACTTAGTAAAACCTAATAATATTAAGAAAGCTTTTAATAGCTATTATACTTTTCTTATTTAAGGATTTTAATAACTTTATTCTAATAAGGCTTATATCTCTTACTACTTATTATATAGCTAAAGAGGTTAATAGTAAGCTAGTAAATCTAAGACTTTTAAGAGAAATTATAATATTAATAAGCTTAAAGTTCTAAAGTACTATATCTAGGTTTATAAAGTATTTAAAAATATATAAATATACCTTTAGAAGCTTAACTATATAATTATTATTATATATTATTTTAAGACTTTTAATAAGGATATTATTAAGAAAAGGTTAATAAATACTTAGAATAAAGTTATAGAGGATTTTTATTATAACTTTTATAAATTAAATACTTAAATTTATTACTCCTTAAAGTAGAATATATATTCTAAATAGCTTTAGAGGTATAATAAATATAATTAGGTTTTAGCTTAACTTATTAAGTAAAACTTAGTTATATCTAGAAAATAAATTTAAAAAACTTATAATCTTATAGTTAGTAAAATCTTCTAAGAATTTATTAATACCTAGAGAAATAAAGGTATCTTTAATATTAATCTTTTTAAGTTTTATATATAAGTTAATTAGCTTTATATTACTATCTTTCTTAGTAATAAAAAACTAAGAGTTTCTATACAATCTATAAGATTCTTCTAAAACTCTTTATATAACCTTTAATCTAAATATATTAATAACTTTTCTTTATAAAACTTTTAAAATAAGAATTCCTTTTTCTTATTAAGTAATATATAGGATAGTCTTAATCTTTTATAGTAAAACTATATAAAGGTTAATATACCTATATTCTATAAAATCCTATACTAATACCTTTTCTTAATTTATAAAGATATATTTAAGTATTTTAATCTTTCTTAGTAAAAAATATAGCTAAGTAACTTTAAGCTTTAAAAACTTCTCTAAAGTAAAGTAAGTCCTTTAGTTAAACTATATAAATTATAGATATATATAGTTAGTAAAAAGGAAGTTAGAAAGTTAATAATAGCTTTCTACTTCTTAAGTTAAGATCTTCTTTTAATCTTTTTAACTATTTAGAATAAACCTATTAAAAAGTAGATTATTAACTAGATAAACCTTTTTATCTTTATATTTATATATTATATAGATACTAATAAAGCTTTAGTTAAGCTTAAGATTCTTCTTAGCTTAAAGAAAGCTTAATCCTTTAGGACTTTAAGGAGATATTATTAGCTTTTAGTATTTTTAAGAAAATAAGCTTAAATAGTTTCTATAATTAAAATAACTACTACTTTAGTAATAATTCTTAAAACGTTAAATATAGCTAAGAGTAAAATTAAAGTAGAATATTAGTTAGTTTTAGAAATATCTTCTTTTTCTTTAAGAAAGTTAGCTTCTTTTTCTTTCTAAGTAAAGAAGTGCTCTTTTTTATAGTTTATTATAGTATTAATATAATAAATTTAAACCTTATTATATATATTATTAAGGTTTTAGTTAGTCTTAAGTTAACCTTTAGTAGCTTTAGAAGTATTATAGATATTTTTTATATAGTTTTCCTATTTAAAGAAGTAATACTAAATCTAATATAAAGAATCTAATTATATAAAGTTAACTAGTATATTAATCTTTTAGAATTTACTACTTCTATAATCTTTTATTTTTATTATTATAGTAATAAAGCATTTTAAATACTTAAAAATAAGCTTAATAGAGATAGTAAATAGAAATCTAAAGAGTAAGTTATAATTAGTAGTTTTAAAGTTTATTATTATTATAGTTATTATAATCTTATAGTTATTAACTTAGATAGGTATATAGTATACTTTAATAAAGTATAGTTTTAGGTTATTTTTAGCTATTATTTTTATTATTAAGGTAGTAGTAGAAATTAGAATATTATAATCTAAGATATATTAATAACTTATAAAATTAAATTTTATATTAATATTAATTACACCTTATATAAGTAAGTAGTTATTAAAGTATTTATTACTAATAGAGATTTTTAAAATAAGTTATAATATAATAATTATTAAAGCTATCTAATTAATAGTTATAAAAATAATAGCTTTAACTAAAAAGATCTTTAGATAGCTTTAGGTTTAAATAATTTTATTATATTTAGAAACTTAGTTATTTTATTAAGTTTTTTCTTTTAAAGTTTTAGTAAAGTTAATAAAGTCTATAAGAATAAGTATATAGATAACTTTTTTTAAGTTATCTATAAAAATATATATCTTTTTAATAAACTTTTCTTTATACTTTAGCTAAATCTTATAGACCTTTTTAATTAATAAACTAATTAAGCTATAAAGCTTATATAAGATAAATTTATTAATAAGTTTCTTATTTTTAATATATTTCTAATTTTTACTATTAAAAAATATAGCTAGCTAGAAGTTGCTTTTTAGAAGAGATAGTTTTAAAATAGGTTTTAAAAGAGAAATCTTAATAATTTTATTAGATATTACTTTTCTTTTTACTTTAGAAGTTCTTTTTAGTTTTAGAGTATTAATAAGAATAAAAGCTTATTTAAAAAGGTTTTCTTTCTTTATTTTAACGTTTAAGCTTTTTTTTTACTTTTTTTAGTTAAAAGGTAAATTTTCTTTTATAACTAACTTTTTTAATAAACTTAAATAACTTTTAAAATAAAATTATAAAGAAAAAAGTCTTTTTAAGATAGTTAGAGTATTTTTAATATTTTATATAGTAAAATAAACCTTTTTAGAAAGAAGTTTTAAGGTTTTTTTTTAACTTTTCTATGGTTTAATAGCTTTAGCCTTTTCTATAAAAATAAGTTAGCTTTATATATTTTTAATTAAGTAATTATAAACCTAAATATTATAGAATTAAGTAAATTATTTTTAGTTAAATTATTAAGTTATATTAAGTTATATAAATAAGAAGATTTAATTAAATTCTTATATTTTTATTTATTAATAACTAAAACTTAGAAAGTAGAGGCTTAACTAGATATCTTATTATCTAATATAATACTTCTTTCTTTTATAAACCTATAAGAAACTTTAATTAAGTTAAAAATATTATAATTTTATAAAACCTTAATAAATATAAACTAAAGTTAGCTAATATTTTATTTATAAATCTTAGTAGTTTAAATTTTTATAACTTTATAGCTATTCTAATTCTTAAAATATATAATAATAGCTTTTTAATTAAGTTTACTATTTTATTATAATAAAGTAATAATTATCTAGAAGATAAAAAACTTATTATTTTAAGGTCTATAGGAATAATATTTATAGAAATATTAAATTAAACTACTTCTTTTATTAGCTATTTTTAAAAAATAATAACTTTTTTTAAAATTATAATCTATATAGCTTATATATTAATATAAACTATAAAAGAAAAACTTAAGATTTTTTTATAAACTTTAATTAAATAAACTAAAGCTAAATAGTAGTTTTCTATAGCTAGAAAAAAATAAGTAATCCTTTTAGTAGAGATCTTTTAGTTATTTATTATTTTTATTAAATTAAAGAGTTATTAGTTTAAAAGCTAACTTTAGAAGCTTTTAATACTTTAATTAAACTTAGTTTTACTTCTTTTAGTTTATAAAAAGGGGGGAACTTTTTTTCTTAATACTTTTAAAAGTATAAGAAATAGAGTATAAATAAAAGTAGTAATCTAAAAAGTTTATTTCTAAATAGTTTTAAAGCTAAACTAATTTATTAAGTTAACTTTAAACTTATTAAAATTACTTTTCTTAAATAACTTATAAATATTAATCCTTATAAATAAAGCTATTCTATTTAAAGCTAACTAATTAAATCTTAATATAGCTATTTAGATAATATAAAAGTTAGTTATAATATTAAAGTTATATCTTATAGCTTTAGTTTAAATATTATTATATTTTATAAAAACTATATAGCTACTTTATAGTTTAAATTATCTATTATTAAAGTTATAAAAATAACCTAATTAATTTAATTATTTAGAAGTTCTTAATAATCTTTATCTATAGCTTTATAGTATTAAATAAAGTAAATTTTTACTTATAACTAAGTTTTCTTATTAAGTTTTATTTAATTATCAGCTTAAAAAGGTATATCTATATAGAAAATAACGCTTAATACTTTTAAAGTATTAGTTATCCTTATTACTTCTACTATAGATTTATAGTTTTTAAAAAAATCTAAAATATTATTTTTAATAAAGAATAGTACTCTAGCTATCCTAAGCTATAGTATTTTAAATCCCTAGAGTCTTAAGTTATATACTTTAGAGACTTTTTAATAAGATTTAGTAAAGTCTAAATAGCTTTATATTACCTTTCCTCTTAAAGGTTTATCTTTAAGTATTATATTTATACTAGAGGTATTATAATAGAGTAAGAGAGAGAGCTTATTAATTATATTAAGCACTTTACTTTAAGTAGAAAATCTCCTCTAAAAATACTTTAATACTTATATATTAATTTTCTAGATAACTATAAGAAGTATAAAAATAAATATATAAATATAAGCTTAACTAACTTATATTTTATCTATATTTTCTATCCTTTTTACGCTTTAAGTTATATAATCTCTTAGAAGAAAATAGGCTACTAAGAAAAAGTTTAATAATATTATCCCTATAGTATTCTACCCTATTTCTACTTTAAATAATTAAAGAAGTATAATAGAGATTAAAAAAGAAGATAAAAATAGAATTAACTAAAGCTAGAAAAGCTTAAAAATATCTATTTTTATTTAATTTTTAAAAATAAGAATTAATAAATTCTCTCTATAAGTTAAGCTAAAGAGTCCTAAAAGCTCTTTTAATAGGGTAGTTACTAAAGTTATTAAGAAAAATAAGAAAAAGTATAAAAATAAGTATATTTCTTACTTATTTACTTATTTATTTAGTCTTTTTTTATTATAAGCTAACTAGACCTCTATCTACTTATATAAGTTATTTCTTTCTATAATAACGCCTACCGCCTATAAAAACGCTTATCTAGCTTTATGTCTTTAAGTTAAATTTGCTAAAAACTTTAGGAACTCTACCCCCTTCTACTATATAGTAGTTTTATAAGCTAGTTAAAATAAGATATATTACTTAATAATAATATAATAGCTAAGTATATACTTCTTATTAAGGGTTAGCTTATTAAGAGATAAAGTGCTTTAGATATCCCTTATATTCCTAGGATTTTAATAGTAGTAAGTACTTCTCTTTATACTATTAAGGTCTCTAATAAATCTATTAAAATTAAAGTAATTAGTTTCTAAGTATTTTAATTTTCTTATAATAAAGATATACTTAATAGTTATTTAACTAAAGTATTACTACTACTTAGTTTTATATTATTATATTACTAAAGTAGTAGCGTTTTTTTTGAATACTTAAAGATAATAGTTTAATATATCTCTTTTCTATTTAGTTAAATAAAAATATTCTTCTTAAACTAACTTAGATATATAGAATAAAACTTAATACTCTTTTTAGTTTCTTCTATAATTAAGTATTAATTTCTCTTTATTTTAAAAATAAATTCTACTATTAGTAGAAGTTAATTAATAAGAAAAATAAGCTTAATAAAATAATAACGCTAATTATAATAAACTTAATAGCTATAAAGAAATTTAATAGTATTAAAAAGGTTTAAAAGTATAAATAGTTTCTTAAAATCCTAAAAAGTATTTTATAGTTCCCTTAAGTTTATAAATATAGTAGTCATAATATATTCTTAATAAAGTTATTAGTTTATTATTTATCCTAATAAAATTAAAAAGAGTTAATACTTTATTAGCTCTTTTTTTATTAATCTAACTAATATTACTACTTTATTAGCTAAGAATTAGTAATACTATTAATTATTATATATAAGTATAAATAAAGAGATATAATATTTAATATCTCCTCTAGAGGAAATCCTAGAGATTTCTCTAAGAAAAGCTCTAAGTATTTCTTAGAGAAATTTTTAAGAAATCTCTAGGAAATCTCTAAGAGAGCTAGATATAGTTTTAGCGAGGATTTCTTAGGGAAATTATAAAGAAATCCTCACCCCTTCCCTATTAGGAAATCTTAGCAAAATCCTAACCTAAGGCGTAATAACTAAGGTGTAATACTTTTAGCTTACGTTTACTGCAAATTACTTATTAAGTCTAAGACTAATTACTTTAGCTTCTAAAGACTTAATCTATTATAGCTTATAACTTATAACTAGACTATAACCTCTATATACTATTATAATATATTAATCTCTAGCTTCTATTAGTAGACCTTACTATTAGATAGCTAACTATAATAATTAACTTTAACTACTTTTTATATATATTATAATACTATAATAATATAACGTTTACTATTACTAGGGTTTTTAGACTTACTAGATTTATCTATACTATTTTTAAGTTTGCCTGTTTTAATTTAAGCTTTTTAAATAGCTTTAATATTAGTAAACTCTAAATTTAGGCTTATTTTAACCTTCTTTTACTTTCTAACCTTATTAGTATTAACTTCTACTTATAATACCTTAATGTTTTACTAAGCTACTACTAATTAGTATACTTTTTTATTAAAGTTCTTCTAAACCTTCTAAAAAAGTAAATATTATATATACTTATTATTATCTAGCTTACTAAATAAGTTAAACTAATCTTAAAATTTATCCCTCTTCTTAAAAATTAACTAAAGGATTACTAATATATTTACTACTTTTTTTTTACTTACTTTACTATTAGAAAGCTTTTTATAAACCTAACTAGCTAGTTTAATAGGGGTTAATATATTCTTAAGTAGTAGAAAGCTTATAAGGGGCTTAGCTATACTAATAAGCTATAAACTAGTTTATTTCTAGCTATTATTAATATTCTTACTTATTAAAGCTACTTTATATACTTTATTATAATATATAATAAAGTTTTTCTTATTTATAACTATATTAATATCTTATTTAGCTAATAATTTAAGCTTTTTTTATATATTACTTTAAAAAGCTTAAAAACTAACTAATTAAGTAACTAAAAGATATATAATATATATACTAATAAGAATAATAAGTATATTTTCTTTATAAAGTATATATATATAAAAGTAGTAGTTTTATAGCTTCTATAGCTATTTAAAATTAATAATCTAACTTCTAAAAGATTTTTTAACTAAGTTAAAAGGATAAAGGTTTTAGTTAACTACTTAATAGCTATAAAGTTTAAAGTTTATTTATTTTCTATAGCTATAAACTTCTAAGATTTATATAGTATTAGTTTTAAAAGGATTTATTATTACTAAATACTTTTACTTTTATATATAATAAGTAGAAGTAATATTTTACTACTTATAAAGATATACTTAATTAGAGATATCTAAATATATAATCTAAGCTATTTTTTATAGATAGAATAAGTTTCTAATAATCTAAGAATAAGTTTATTTAATCTTCTACTTTTTAAAATATTAGTTTTATTTATATTATATTAATTAAAAGCTTTAATAATTATAATCTTAAGTATAGTAAAGTATTTAAGCTATTACTTAATTATATTAGTTAAAGCTTTATTAATATACTAAGAATTAATTACTCTACTTTTTTAGATTTTTATAAATAAACTTCTCTTAATAAAAAACTATACTTAGTTCTTTCTAAGAGGTTAAAAGTCCTTATAAACTTATAAAATATATTTAGTAAAATCTTTAAGTTAGTAATAAGTTAGAAGTAAGCTTAAAATAGCTTAAATTTAAACCTATTTAGTTAAGTAGCTTTCTTAAGTTAGAGAAAGCTTTTATAAATTAAAAAAAAGTAATATTTTATATTTAAGCTTCATATATTTAATATAATAAAGTAGTTTTTAGTATACTATATTATAATAAAGCTTTTTATAAGCTAATATTAGTTATAATAGCTTTAAGTATTTAAGAAACTTTATCTTTAGTATAATAAGCTATTATATAGCTATCATACTTTATAGAAAGTTTAGTAATAATTAAGTAAAAGATAGTAAAGTTATTTAATTTAAAAATAGTAGTGTGTATTTTTAATGAAGTATTTTGAGGTGGTCTGGATGTGGGGGTGGTCTGGAAGTGGGTGTGAGACGTTAAAAGGCTATTCCGACACACTATTCTGAAGGGAAAGACCACTCCGCCTTTTGCAGGAACTCTGCTGATAGCCAACGTTCGCCCAGCGGCACATTTGTCCAATCTGTCGCGCAGTATGCATCAGTGGTGCTCACACTTGCTGACGCCAAGAAGCCATCTAAACCAGGCGGTTGAGTGATAGTTGTAGCTTGTGAGGGTAATGATGCCAATGGGGCCACATCGACGCTGTTTGATAATCCATTCCCGGAAGTTATCGGTGGACTATGACCAAGTACGATTGAGGCGGCTACACGATACAGAGTCTTGGCTATATGATATGAAACCACTGTATGATGATTCGGATCGAATCTTTCAAAGTAGGCTATAACCGTGTTGATGAGGTCGAGGTCTTTGCTTGCCTCATGTGAAGCCTTATTCTCCACGATATTCACGAAGAGAATATCGACGCTCCAAGTAACCTGGTAGAGGAGGTAGCTGATACTGTCAGCATGAACTAAGACGAATAAACCACCAAGGGTAGCAGAGAATGATAGATTGCTTACATTGCGAACGGATTTTCGAGAGATTGTGTTTTAAGCAATGCGATTGCTGCCCGAGCCGCACTCACGCACAGTGCCACGCTTGGAAGCCTGGGCTCATCGTCTTCGTACGGCAGTGGTAGTCTGAAAGCAGCAGAGTGAATTGCAACCACCAACTGGAAGTAAGTTAGGTGGAGAATGCTCAGGCTAACCGCCTTTCTGTAATCGTTTTCGGCGATGCTCGGTGAAGAATCAGGTCGGATTGCGTGGGGTACCCCCTCCCACCACGCCTGTAACTCCATATCTAACTTGGCAATCTCCGAAGCCAATAACTCAGCCGAGACGAATTTAGCGCTCTCGGCATACAGCTTCGAGTAAACACGCCCCTGTATGCGGGAGAGCTGGACCTGCTGGTGAAAGTAGCTCAAGGTTACGTCACCAGGAAAATAGTATACGCCATATCCGTCAAGGGGAGATACCTCAGGCAAATCTAATAGGAGATCGTCGGCGATGAGAGGCGGTTTCCCCATTCGAAGCATCAGATCATGGTCAAGTACATAAGCTTGCCAGAACAGTCGGCGACGGTGCAAGACCTCATCGTCAGAAACCATTGACCGAAGAGGATGATCTGGATGGTGGTAGCCTGAGAGGAAAATGAGTTGTGTGGCTATGGCGAGGAGGGATATCGCGATGTGGTTATCGGCTGAGTGGACGAAAAGCAGAGCCTGCCCTTAGTTAGATCGCCGCAGTCAACAGCAAGGGTTCAGTATGGCTCGTACAAGAAGAAGAACCGATCCTATGGCGGTCGGATTTGGGGGGTGCATGATCACTTCGGGAATAAAAGACATCGCGTTGATGAGATAGCGCTCGAAATCGCGAGATCCAGAAACCCACCCGCGCTTTCGTAACGTGTACGCCAAGATAGCGTTGAGGGCTATTTCCCAACCCGGCTCGTAGCACAACTTCCCATGCATGTAGGCTTGAACAGCTGCTCGAACTTTTGCCTCTTGCAGAAGCCTGATGCCATGGTTGAAGTTCTGGAAGAAATCTGCGTGCCAAGGTGAGTTTTGTGGCGGTGGTGTTACGGGGATGGAGCATCTACCGTTGACGCAAACTATGATGACGTCGTTTGGAGGGAAAGGGAACCTCGCAGGTGGTGGCGCCAAACTGAAGCTTCTTTGAACTGATAACTTCTTAATCAACGGTAACAGCTGATGCATTTCAGCCGAGAACCGTCCATCGCCGACTAGTGCATCGATCTTGGCCATGCCGTCCATGGAGTACAGTGAGGTACAACCTTGTGAGTGCGTCAGATATACATTGCAGAGTTACTGATATCTTTCAGAAAAGAAAGATATTAACTCACCAGACACCGCGACGGTGCTCTCGGAAGCTCCACCGTAGTAGGGTTTTCTCGTCTTGGATGAGCTGGCTTGTGATGCTGCGGGTGAACTTGACGAACCATATTGGTAATTCGACGAAGCCAGTTCTTCCGACGCGCTTACGGCGACGTGAGCTGGTCTAAAACCAGGAATTGATGAGTGAGTTGCAGTTGCGCTTAGCTGTTCCGCTGTCGCGAGCGGTGATTTCGGCAACGTAGACGGTTTCGGTTCCTGAAAGCCTCCAAGTAGAGACTCAATTTGCGCCAGTCTAGCTGTCATACTTTCGAAAAGCCTACGTTCATAAATCGAAGTCAGCAAGCCCAGATATTTCTATGAAGTACCAACAATGGACATCAACGGCACAGCGCTCACTTTCTCTCGTGGCGCCTCGTCGACTTCTTGCGCTCTGGTCAAGCGCATTCGCTACCGGTCTGTTCACACCGTGAGCAGATGGGAATTTTGCGATCACATTTGACCTAGACGTATGGTATGGAAAGTCAGCCGACGTCGCACTGGGAAAAGCGGCTGATGGGTTTGGGTGGGAATGCAAGCCTTTCGAGTTCGACATGGAGTGCAATTGAGAGGCGCCGCTTGAGTGGCCATCCCTAGCGCTTGTTACGTAGCTGGGTGGATATCTCCCAGTGAAGCGGACGGGTCGAGATTTCTGTGAGGCAGGCTTGATAATGCTGTCTTGTGACTCGTTTTTCTACAGATGGCGGCCAGCGACTGAAATTATCTTCGCCAGGGAAGCCGAAAGCCGACGTCCGAAGATTAACTCCAGAGGCCGACCGTTTGCGTTTTAAAGCGGTCGCATGACTCGGCCTTTTGCGTTTGCCTAGCTATTCCGCTGACTTGATTGGGTATGCCATAGGCTACAAACCTGTTTTATTTGCCGAAGGGAACAATGTTGTTGATAGTGACTAGGTGCTTTTTAGACTTTGCACCTGCATTATTGTCTTGCGGGCTGTAGCGCATACTAGAAGTCTGTTTATCTTGGTCTGTTCAAAAACGAGCTGATACGGCTATTCCCACCGAACAATGCAACAGACGTTTATGGTGATCATAACAGACGGTCAGTCGTCCAACGATCGCTCTGGAACAATTATCCCTACTGTGGCTTTATAACATCTTTATCAAAACAGATAGATTCTAACGGCCATAGCACAAGTAGTTCCTAAAGAGTCCCCATTATTGCAGATCATGACATGATCAGATCAAAAATTAGCTACTTAGCCAGGTTTTGGTGTCTCAAGCTCCAAGGGCTCTTATCCAGGATTCCTTACCAAGCACAGAAAACCGACAACCAATTCCTCTACTTGTGATTCGTCTTTAGTGCGCTGTCGCTTTGCTTAGAGGATAGTATAACCGATCAGACGGATACATAGTCGTCCGTCGTCCACTTTTCTCTTTAGTCGATCTCCCAGTTGTGAAGGCGTACCCCTTTATTACCGCTCAGTTGTTAATCAACATTATGAGGTTATCGCGTGATTTATAATCGCTTTAGGGGGTAGACAGTCGTCTGAAAATATGAGTGCTGGGTTTTCTAGTGCTATTTCCATCCTTTTCAGACTATCATAGCCGACTTACTGTATGTAGAGAAACGTGTGGAATGCGTCGACCGCGAGGCGCGTTCGTGAACGTGCCACGGTCAGCAGTTTTGCCACGGTTATCAGCTTGCCTAGTCATTCTCCCGGGTATCCGTGGAATTCCACATGTGCAAGACGTAAGTCGGCGCCGGGCCCCAATCCCGTCCCGAATCCCGTCTTTACGGAAGGGGTCGGCCACACCCACTTCGCGGGTGCCTGCGCCCAATGCTCTCGTAGCTAGATTAATCAAGCCACTTCACGCAACATGCACGGGTACCCGTGAGCCTATTGGGAGCCTTTCCCTGCCATATGGATTGGCAGTCTTCTCATTTCCCTGCCCCCAACTTCTAGCTGGGTAGATAGGTCCATATCCAGCCATAAAGCAGGATGGAGTGAGTGGTCATGTTGATGAATAGTACGCCACAAATGGCTCTGAGGCGACGAGCACCTTTACGGATGTCGCGTACAGTCACGAGATCCGTTCTCATAATTCATAAAGATAGTGGTACTTTACGAAACATGACTGTGAGAAGTTTTATCCAAAGTTTCTTCTAGCCAGTTTGGACGCACTCAACGTGAGACTTAGGGTCAATCAATGCTAGGCAGTCCTGTGTTGTCAACTTTGTTGTTAGGCCGTTGCATGCCTCTCCGTCCTTGTCAGAGTTCACACCAGTGGCGCCACCGGCACCGTTGTAGATTGGTGCCTTCATCTGCCGTTTCTTTCCGTTGACGCAGCTGCACGAGAACCGCGATGGGCCCTTTTGAGGGTCTCGTTCAACGAGAGCACCAGAACTGCGAGCGTGGTCAGTTAAATTCTCACGTACCCGGAAAGGGAAGCCTACTCTTGAATGGGGCTGGCTGCAATTGGCGTGGCGATCGTAAAGGCAAAGAGCGCCAAGGTGATAATTCCAGATTTTGAAAACATTTCGATCTCTCAGGAATGATACAGAAAGAAACGCCGAAGATTGAGATGAATCATAAAGTCAAGATCAATTCGCTTGAGAGGCGGTTATAGCTTAGCTATTTAAACTTGTCAGACGGCGATCTGGTTCATCGTTGCCAACTGTTGAAACGCGCCGTTCTCGGAAAATATGATACAACTAGTCATCGAAAAAGCATTACGGGCGCTGTTGAGTCGCAACCTGACAAGAGACTTAAGCTTTAGCCTAGACACTCGAAGGCCACCGGTAGACCTGGGCTTTCGCAGCTATGTATGGCAGCTATGTATGGAGGTCCATGGCAGCTGCAGCCCTATTCCTCACCACTACTAGACGTCTCAGTTGCTCAAGTTCGTCTGATGCGTCTCAGATTGCCAAGGGTGGCAGCCGGCCTCCAGCCGAAACTGACTCGTTATCGCCTCATCACCCAATGAAGGTTTGAGCAAGTTGTCTAATGTCAGTAGAGTTTGTTTACGGCGTTGGTGCACAGGACCAATGTGCACAGATTCAGCCGTGAGGTTTTCTTCGCGTTGAAACTCAACCAAACTACAACGGTATATTATCCAAATGGGCTTACCTGGAGGTTCTTGATGCGATAACTTACGAGTGATAGGCAGCCAAGCCTTTTTAAAGCCTTATCTCAAAGAACCACCAATGGTAGACGTGTGTTGACTAGGCGTTGGCACGTTTGTGGTTAATAGACAACGTTGCTTGGCTGTTTTACAGCTCCGACAGAGTTTAGGTTACCGGGAAGACATACATACCCTTAGAATCGCACACCTTTAGAGGTGGTCACGCAGATCAAAAGATACGGCTCAATTTCATAAAGGTCATGCACCTTGACGGCCGTTTTGACTATAAGTAGTGACGATG
The DNA here is from genome assembly GCA_028654355.1 of Colletotrichum sp. SAR 10_99. Classification (NCBI taxonomy): domain Eukaryota; kingdom Fungi; phylum Ascomycota; class Sordariomycetes; order Glomerellales; family Glomerellaceae; genus Colletotrichum; species Colletotrichum sp. SAR 10_99. The sequence continues at coordinate 83,884 of JAQIUT010000097.1, forward strand.
ATCGCAGCTTGCCTACCAGAAATCTTGAACCTCACAACAACCTCACAACTTCAGCCGTTCAGTTTAATACGCCAACAAAATTCACTACCATCTACCATGCGTCCCACTATCACTCTCGTCGGATTGTTGTCCGTGGCCTCGGCCGCCATGGCAATGCCTACCCTTCCCAAGGAGCCTGTCGCCGCGCCTGTCGCCGAGTCTGACACCAATGAGCTTGCAACTTTGGGCTTGGTTGGTGAAATCACTGATCTGTTTGATATTCCTTTCAAGATAGGTCGAACTCTCTTCAAGCCTTTCACAGAAAAGTTTGCCACCCCTGATGGGCGGCGCATGAGCTTGTTGGAGCTGCTCACGGAGAGGATGCAACGTGACATCTTGGAACAAATTGAGCGCGAGAGACTTGAGGCCGAGGGCGCTGATGGAAACAATTCCACTGAGCCTGGCACCGAGGACGAGCCTGCCACCGAGGGAGAGCCTGCCACCGAGGGAGAGCCTGCCACCGAGGGCGAGCCTGCTACCGAGGATCTCGAAGCCTTCTTGTCCGTGTTCAAGGGGCTTTCAGAGCAGGCTCCGAGGAACGACTAAACTTAGTCTGACACTAAGGACGATACTGAAGATGACGGAGAGCATATTTATTGTCTTGACAGGTAAATGCCAGCCACTTCTCTAGAAGCTGAGACAAGATACTGACTATAAACTTGAGTCTTGGAATCAGTTCTCAAGGATCCAGAGATGTATGGTCAGATGATAATTATCTAAGGCTTTGAACAATCGATAGTAAGTCTGTTTCTCCAATCTCGCTTAAGGTCTCGCTGACTCGATAAAGAACTTTCACTCTTCTTCAGTGCCGTCAGGCCTTCTTCGTCTTTCAATCATCATCACATCGAAGCCTAGGTTCACTATTTAGAGGCATTGGTTGAAATGACATCAGCTTCGACGGCATCAGTTGTAGCGAAGTAATAGTGGTAGTAATTTAATTTACTATGCAGTTTAAAATTTTCTGACCCATGAATATCGAATGTGTCCCCCATATGTCGGCCTATCATAGACGGCGGTTCTTTCGAGGCCCTGCCTGGTTGTGTGTGTAACCGAATTAGCTCCCTGTGTTCAGGGACGCGTGACGAGCATCTTCATTGACACTTAAAATAGGCCAAATAACAAGGGCAGGTAGCCGGTGAAAAGAGATGTGATCAGCTTAGTTGCCGTTCCGCCGCATTCAATCTTCTTCACTGCGTCGCAGAGCCAAGATACTCCAGGCGTGCTACACGTGGCTTGTGTGAAGTTGACCAACAGACATGTAATGGGCAAGGAGAAGAAGACGTACACCAACAGCCAGATACTGAAGTAGAAGGGTACGGCCGAAGCAGTGAAGAGAGCCCTTGAGCGAGACTGCTTGGGCAGACGCAGGTTGAGCATCTGTGCTTCCGGAGGTAAGGTGAATGTCAATGGATCTTGATCCCAATCGACGGTGATCATCTTGTTATCGGAGTCCATTTTGGATCTTGCATTGGTGTTTTCATTGTATAACTCGAAATCTGGTGAGGCTTGAAAAGTTTGATGCGGGAGACCGTGACGTTTTCAGGCTGTGGAGAGCGACATATTTATATCAGTCAGGGACGCATGTGCGACCGGCTATGATTCACTGCTTTCTAAATTTCCCGCTCCATTTCGAAAGCCTAGACTGGTCACGGAAATGTGAGTCACTACTCAGATACCTGGATGAACCACTGGTTAAGGTATGTTTTGGCCGGTGGCATCAGCTTTTGAAAGGCAGACAACAAGAAACTTTCCCCGTGATGTTGCAGACATTCGAATACTTGCGCATATATTTAGATATGATGGAGAATTCAAAGCTTAATTCGTTATGAAGTTGAGGCAAGTGCTTCTATCAAAGTCAGCTTACCCAGCCGTGATACTTGTCACGACTTGTTGCTTATGACAACAATTTCCAACATCATGACGGGAGTCTCCCTCCAATACTTACCTATTTGCTCGCGGCTGAAACTTACATGAGGCTACCATAAGATATAGCCTGGCTAGTTTATTAGAAGTTAGCTTTGTGATTTTCTGATGTTTGTTAACCTCTGTTCCGAAGAAGAGGCGCATGTCGGACTTTACAATGCCGTTTGTGTCCGTAAGTGGGGACTCTCACCGGGTCTCCCGAGACCGCCGTGGACTGCCGACTCTGGATATCTTCGACCGTTGCCGAACATGCAGAGAACAAGGGCAAGTTGCAAGAAGGCGGAGTAAAGATTGATGCGCTATATGCGTAAATGTTGCGCGCGGGCTTCTTGTACGTCGGCATTATACACTTTGTAGCTTCGTTTACAAAATCATTGAGATGCTTGCGTGATGTCCGGCAAAGACATCTCCCGGGCCTTGAGTACCTTAATGTTACTCGAGTTGGGTCTTTGAATGCACGGACTGCTCCGGAACCGTAGACTTTGCGACTCATTATGAATCATCATGGCCTGTGGAGACATGGCGCGTAGTACAGCGCTCACGACTTCATCGATAGAAACGAGATTCGACTTTACATGCATTTAAAATGACTGTGGATGGACTGTTCCTCAATCTTTTATCAAGAAAGAAGCGTGTCGATTCATCTTGACGTCTAATCTCACGCCCATTTTCAGCACCCTCCTCAAGAACTCCTAGTCAAGGCTCCATGACCCCAACTCGCCGAACATGAAAGCATTCCGATTCCATGGAGCCAACGCGGGTCTCCGTCTCGAGACTGTCCCGGTCCTCACTCCCGGCCCCGGCCATGCTCTCATCCAAGTCAAAGCGGCCGGTCTCTGCCACTCAGACACACACGTCCTCCACGGCGGTGGTGCAGCCTGGATGTGCGCACTTCCAGTGACTTTAGGTCACGAAGTCGCTGGTGTGATCACCTCCTTTGGTGACGACACTCCGCCGTCTTCACACTTCAAGGTTGACGACCGTGTCGCCGTTGCCTGCGTCGGTCATCCCATCGAAGAGCGCAACTTCCAAGAAGCTCTCGGCGTCGGTTGTGATGGCGGCTACGCTGAGTATGCCATTGCGCCGGTCAAGAATCTTGTCAAGATCCCCGATACTGTCGACTTCGCTTCAGCCGCGGTCGCCACGGACTCTATTGCAACGGCCTACCACGCTGTCGTCACCGAAGGCGTTGTGAATGACCGTTCAACGGTCGCTGTCATCGGTCTAGGAGGCCTGGGGCTGAACGGAGTTGCCATAGCTGCTTTGAGAGGTGCTAGGGTGTTTGGTGTTGACATCAACACGTCGAAATTCGATCAAGCTCGGTCGCTCGGCGCGGTTGATTGCTTCACTAGTCTTGCGCAGTTCTCCGAAGAGAAGTTTGACGTGATCGTGGATTTTGCCGGCGCTCAAGCAACTGTTGAGGCGGCTGTATCTACAGTGAGACCTGGTGGATGCGTTGTGCTGGTGGGTCTGGCGTCCGAGAAGATTCAAATAACAACAACGGCGATTGTAACGCAAAACATTTCGCTCAAGGGGTCTACAAGCGCAAGCATACCAGGGTTCCGGGAGGTGCTTGAGTTGCTGGCTTCTGGAAGATTGAAACCTTATCTAAAGGAGCTCCCGTTTGAGGATGTTCCTAAGGGATTGCAAATGTTGGGAAATGGGCAGGTTAGTGGTCGGTTGTACACCGTACCGAAGCCCGATGGAGACGATCTTGATACTTAATTGTACGCTAGAGGCCGGTGATGGTATTGCAGTCAAGCTGAATTCTGTTGAGTTGATCTCCCGGAATTTGTATAGTGCGTCGGTATGAGCTGCACATTTGATGTTAACTTATTTACTCTGCAAAATCGTGTCAGAAGTACGGCGGATGTATTCTCAACCGGGATCACTGCGCACTTTGCCGCAGGGACCGAGGCGACTGCATGGTACCTCATTCAGGTGCGTGCATGTCCGAAATCTCGGCCGAGTGGGTTCAACAGTTGTGTCAACCTTTGAGCTATGATGACTGCCAAAGGAGGCCAAGTATTGTAAAAGACATCATCATCCGAGCCGCCTGTTGTTGCAAAGTGAGAGTAAAAGAGACGAACATCCACACCGGGGTCGGTCCGCGGATCGCGGCTTAACAGCGCACCATCAGCGAGCCTGGCAGCGCCAGGGTCCAGCTGTTCGGGGGTAGATTACGCTTAACCAAGAATGCAATGCAAGATGTGGTCCCGCGCCCCCGCTGCGGCAAAAACAACCTCTGAAAGGCTGGGAGCAATACGAGATGATCGTCGCTATTCAACCCACGTTTCTGGTCGCCCAATGCAACGACCATTACTGCGGCAAACAACGTTGCTCTCAAGGGACCTATCGCAGTGACTGGCTGTTGTTCGGTTTTCTCATTTTGCCTCCCCAGCATCATCATTATCTCTCCTGGTACCTGTCAAACTTCGCTTGCGGCTCCAATATGCCGCCTGGCTGGGCGCGCTGGGCCCGAACCGTTGACTCCTTTCATCTTCACCGGGTCCGAAATGTTTACTGATGGACATAGCAATCCATCAATCTAGTCATGCCAGTTGCTATTTCTGGACATTCTCCGCGCAGTGGACCCCTCCAAGCCTTCGACCGGGTGACCCGATGCTCTTGGCCTCGCATTCGGAGGCGGTGATCGTTGGCCCCCTTCGGAGTTTAGTACCGCGGCCTACCTACCGGACAGGCATTCCCCACAGAATGGTTCCCTCCCAAGTGACGGTGACGTCGAAATCACCAACCTCACCTGTACGACGACCGCCCTGCCCGACTTGGCGAGGATGCCTGCATCTTTCGTAGCTGTGAATTTTGAGTATAAAGGACCGCAGGCCAGCCTCTCCTAACAGCTCCTTTAATCAACTCACTTCACGATCTTACTCACCACATCATCTCACCCGCCTAAGTATCTTCAACCAACACTACCAAACATCACCAAAATGCAGTTCTCTCTCGCTACTGTTGCCGCCCTCTTCGGCGCCTCCGCCCTTGCGGCTCCTGCTCCTCAGACCACCGACGCCCCCACGCCGTCCGAGAACATTGTCATCAACGACTTCTCCGTTCGCAAGCAGGTGAACGGCCCCCTCAGCTACGTCAGCTTCACCCTGTCTGGCGATGATGCGACGGACCTGGCCTGCTCCGGCGCCAACCCCGCGCTGCCCTCCGAGGTCATTACCTGCGGCGAGTCTAAGTACCGCTTCACCTTGAGAACCGGTGCTGAGTCTGAGTTTGCCCTGCGCATCTACCACGAGCTCGGCCTTGCGTAAGTTTTTCTCTTGATTTTGATTATTTGGTGGTTCAGTAGCTTACATGATCGCGCAGTGTCGGTTTCTGGGGCGAAGGCGATGTTCCCGCTTACTGCCACGCTGGCGGCCTTGGTGATCTGCTCTGCAACCAGGTCAATGCCCCTGCGACGATTGTCATTGACAACACTCCTCCTCCCGTCAACCCTTAAATGGAATCGAGGAGAGAGCTGGAGAATGAATTAGTACATAATGTGTAAAATTTCTGTAAATAATTTGCGATGCAAATCGCTGCTGCAGGCTGTCGTGGCGCCAGCAATAGACTTGATCAAAAGTTCACAACCAATTCTATGTTGCTGTGACACGGATCTGTTGCGGCGCCTTCAGTACGTTGAATGAGAGAGAGAGAGAGAAGATGATGCCATCAACCAATTTGGGTTCAAGATTGACGCAAGAACGTATTGTTCGGTGTTAGCTGATGTATATACTGGAGTAACCAGTTGCGATCAGTGAGAGATTCGAAGCGAGCTCGTAGCATAGCTGAATCACCTGCATCCAGAGTAGAGAAAAAAGCTGTGAACTCCGTTGGGCCAGTGACCATCAATTGGGATGCGCTGTTGAACCTATGATCAACCCGAAACCAAGGGAAACGCGCATAATATGAGCGGAATATACTAGAAAATAAATTCAGAGCTGAGATCTTGGACGATGGAAAGCATGGTTGATGCTTTTGAACCGCCTGCAACAGTCCCAGCTTGATGCTCAACGAACCTCACTCACCTCGGTCAGCGAAGGTGAGCGACATCCGGCGAAGATGTAAAGCGCACAGGCCATGCTTGGTGGGGCAGAGAAGGTACAGTCGGGAAAAGGTCAGTCCTTCCGTGGTGGTTGCCCGCCTTACCTAATCCGGGTACCTGAGCACCTAAGGTGGCCAGGGTGAGGTAGGCACGAGCATCTTGCGTAGCTGTGGTAGCCTCCCACCAAACACCCATCAGCCTCGCCCATCGATCAACAATCCCACGACCCTCCATCACGACACCCCGCGAAACCCGACCTCACCCCTCCCATACTACCTCCCACACACAGCAGCTCGACCAATTGTCAAAATGTCCGAAGGCGCGCTGAAGCCCGAGAAGGACTTCTCGAAGGAGACCGACAAGCAGATCCCGGAGGCTGAGAAGCTCGCGAAGGTGGGCGGCGTCTAAATTGCCGGCATCTGGAGCTCTTTCTGACTGACTTTTGTTTGCAGAGCGATATCTCAGCTGCCATCGAGAAGCTTAGTGTGCTGGAGAAGCAGACCCGCCAGGTCAGGACCCCGCCTCTCCCTTCGCCGACGTCACCAAGCTAACCAGCAGCAGTCCTCAGATCTTGCGTCGACATCGCGTATACTCATCGCCATTGTTACGATTGCCAAGGATGCCGGGGACTGGAGCTTGATGAACGAGCAGGTCTTGGTTCTCTCCAAGAAGCATGGCCAGCTCAAGCAAGCTATTACCAAGATGGTCCAGGCCGTGATGGGCTTCCTCGACTCTACACCGAACCTCGAAACGAAGCTCACGGTGATCGAGACTCTCAGGACGGTTACTGAGGGCAAGATCTTCGTCGAAGTCGAGCGTGCGCGCGTCACCAAGATCCTCTCCGACATCAAGAAGAAGCAGGGCGATCTGAGAGCGGCGACGGATATCCTGTGCGAGCTGCAGGTGGAGACCTTCGGTTCCATGGACCGTCGGGAGAAGACCGAGTTCATCCTGGCACAAGTTGCTCTCTGCATCGAGAGCGGCGACTGGACCCAGGCGGGCATTCTCAGCCGCAAGATCAGCACCAGATACCTCTCGCGAAAGCCTAAGAAGACTGCCGAGCAGCTGGAGAAGGAGAAGAAGGAGCGTGAGAAGAAGAAGGCGAGGGGCGAGGAGGTCCCCGAGGAGAAGGAGGACGACACGACCGACCTGAAGCTGCGGTACTACGAGCAACAGATCATCCTTGCGAAGCACGATGACAAGTACCTCGACGTCTGCAAACACTACCGCCAGGTCCTTGACACCGAGGCTGTCGAGGAGGACCCTGAGAAGCTTCACCCCGTGAGTTGTTGTGGCACTGAAGGTGATGATCTGTTTTCTGACTATCATAGGTTCTGCAACGCATCATTTACTTCGTGATCCTCGCTCCCCATGACAACGAGCAGCACGACCTTCTCCACAGAATTCAAAAAGACACCAGAGTTAGCCAAGTCTCTGAAGAGGCTGAGCTCCTCAAGCTCTTTACCGTCCACGAGCTCATGCGCTGGCCCGAGGTCTCCAAGAACTTTGGCCCCCATCTCTGCGAGACGGACGTTTTCGACGCCCAAGCAGGCCCGTCCGGAGACGAGAAGGCGCACCAGCGCTGGCAGGATCTCCGCAAGAGGGTGATTGAGCACAACGTGCGCGTTGTGGCCAAATACTACACCCGCATCCAGATGAAGCGCCTGACACAGCTTCTGGACCTCACCGAGGACGAGACCGAGAAGTACATCAGCGAGCTCGTCACCTCCAAGACCATCTACGCCAAGATCGACCGCCCTGCGCGTATTGTCAGCTTCGCAAAGCCCAGAGACGCGGACGATATTCTCAACGAGTGGAGCCACAACATGAAGAGCCTGCTCGGCCACCTGGAGCGTATCGACCACTTGATTACCAAGGAGGAGATGATGGCCAACATCCAGCCCAGTGGAAGCTCCAAGTCGAGCAAGGGAAAGGCTACCAAGGCGCATTAGAACGGTTCTTACGGTTACCGGGGATGGGAATATGGCGTGTAATTGTAGAACACTAGAGGCAGGCAATGAACAAGACAGGGACGCGTAAAACGGTTTCGGTCTATGCTTTGATGAAGCTTTGCGTCTATGTCTATAAAGCTATCTATCATGTCTTCGTGTTTTTCTGATGCCCATCAGACCTTGCTCTTCGCCGCCTCATCGTCCGCAATCTTCTTGATGAACCCGATCAGCGGCATAGCCCACTCCTTGGAGATGGGCACATAATGTCCGCCAGGATGGACCACAACCATAGGCTCCTCGCACCTCTCCACCAGTCCCTGACTCCTCGACTCCTCAACGACAGTGTCCAAGCTTCCCAGGAAATGCAGCGTGGGCGTCTTGATCTTCGGCTCATACGCCCACTGCAACTCCGGAGGCGGCGCAAAGAAGCCACAGTACATCATCGCGAACTTGAACGGCTTTCCGCCGTTGGCCTCCCGCAGCTCGTCCACCCAGGGCCGCATCTCCTCGGGGACATCGCGGTGCGGCGTCTCCAGCATGGCGGTCAGCAGGCCCGCGAAGGCGGCGCCCTGGCTGAAGCCGAGGACGCCGTCGACGTTGCCGCCGGCCTCGCGGATCGCGGCGGCGACGGCGCGCACGCCGGCGTCAAGGTAGCGATAGGTGCCCGAGGCCTCGTCCTTGCGCCACCAGGCCCAGGCGTCGAGCTCGACCTCCTCCTCGCCGTCGGCCGGGGGCTCGTAGCCTGGGATGTCGCGCGGGGAGAGCTTCGTGGGCCCGGTGGGGTAGATGAGGGCGGTGGCGAGGTTGAAGGGGGCGAGGGATTTGAGGACTAGTTTCTCGAGGGCGCGGGTCTTTGAGCGGAAGAGGGGGCCGGATTGGGTGTATCCTGGGTGTATGTTAGTGATGGGTGGTTGAGAAGTTGGGTGGCGGGGGGTTGAGTGGTTTGAGACGGGGTTGATAAATGTGGTTTGAGAGCTTGATGAGGGAGGTGTAGGGAAGCGGGTACATATCTTACCGTGAAGCATGAGGATCTTGATCTCTTTTTTCCCGTTGGGCTTCTTTGCGGCGCCGTTTGGCGGGGGATTTGTTGTGGTGGACATTTTGCAGGTGAAAGTGTGGGCGAATGGGAACGGCTGCTGGAAGGTTGAGGCAGGCGAGAAGCTTAGTCTATGAGAAACAAGTCTACTATTAAAGCGAAGGTGAAGCGGGAGCCTCATGAGAACATCTATGAGCTTGGTGAGACTGGTGTGGGTGAGGTCAAGTTTGTGAGGTGAGAAGGTGGGTTCTGACAAATCCACCGCATGACTCTACGCCGAAACATGCCGGAGGGCGTGAGATAAGTTATCTGATGGAATACTCGGACAGACAGTCTGTTACTACAAAGAATACATGGCACATTGAATGTGAACTTATTGCCAATGCCAAGAGGAAGAGTACAGCTCAATATCATCTGGGATGTGATGAAGGCTCGCCGGGGTGAGTCAGATGACATCACGTGATATCCGCTCCGGCCGTCCGGGCCCCTCGACGATGTCCGTTGCCCGGAACGTCCTCCTGCATGCCGGACGGATCAACCGGTCAGGCCCCGGCTTAACGGCCGTTATACAGCGCTCGTCTTCTCGGCGGTCCTCCAGCGCACTTCAATTCTCGCGCCCAATTGAACCCGGCCGATGCCCGATATGACCGAGCCAAACACGCCCCGCGAAGCACCAATCACTTGGACAAAGGATCAAATAGGATTAGTACAACAGCTCAATTGACTCCCGAGCCGTCAGTCTATGGTACAGCGTCCGCAAAGTACGCGTCTGGCGGGTCTCGTCTGTATGATCCCTCCCCCGAATGCTTCTATGCCATAGCCCGGAAAACTTGTCCCATGTCGAGAGAAACCGCTTAGTGCTTGTTCTTGGCGAGGGGGTTGCGGGCGTCGTTCTTCCACTCGTCGGCTGCGACCCTCCATGTCAGTACGGATTCATTGCGAGAGGCGGAGCTGCGACGTACACTTCATCATGGCGTTCTGAGCAGAGTTGATGCCGTAGGCGATGACCAGACCTGTTGTCGCACATATCAGTCCCTGCTGCTTTCTCTCCTGCGCGCATTGTTCCTCCTCAAGTTCCCATCGCAATCACTTCGTCTCGGTTCTCGTCGGAGGGGTGTATCAATCGCGGAAGGGGTGTTGGGACCTACCAGCAGCGAAGAAGGGCGCCATCGGCTTAACTACAAGGGATGTTTAGCATTTCGCGACAACCAACAGGTGCAGGCGCTGGCGACTTACGGACGGGCGTGGGGTACTTCTTGAGGGCGCGAGCTCCGAGCCAAGACATCTTGTCGGTTTGTGATGGGGGTTGAGTGACCGGGAGGGTGGAATTGAGTGAGGTTCTGGAGGGGCGGTTGATGACTTCGGGTTCAACGTGAAGCTACTCAGGAACGAGCCTTTTTCCTCCGATTGAGCTTTCGGCGGTTGGACCCGTAGCCGAGATGCGGCGGTTGTGGCCTGAGGCAGGATGTTGCCAGTTGGGCGCTTAGGTAAGGTTGCTGCGCACGTGCCAAGCAGCGACAACTTGTGGAGGCAGTTTGTTTCTTGCATCGCGGCTTCATTCTTTGATCACAGTCACGTAATGGCGATAACATACTAATCCATTCTTGCTAACGTCAATCAGTGGGCTTTCTGTAGCGGGCAGGTCCATATTTCGACGCAACTTGTGAGTACCAAGAATGGTGTCTCCATTGGGAATTGGTCGATACGCATGTCGTATCACGTGACGTATTCATTCGAGCCAAGCTTTCGTTCTCAACGGCTGCGCATTGCCTCAATCGATGATCTATCAACAACTGCTTGAAGTACTCAATGCTTTGCACAGAATACAAACATATGAGTACTTACACAGTGTATGCAGCCGTACTAAAAAGACAAAAGATATGGGCCATTCGTACGAGAGCCGCAAGCAATCGTATCACCCTCACAGAAACGGGTAACATCGGCGCAACGCCGGAACGATTGTCCGCCGCTTGTTTCTTCCAAGATGGACTTCTCACACGCCCCTCTGCCCCAGTATCAAAATCTCATGTTTCTGGCCTGTGATTTGCTTTTCTTAGCACCTGAATCTAGCCGTTGAATATACCCGAGAAGGAGATGCCACCAGAGTCAGCTGATTGCTCCCGGCCATCACCTCGGGAGGTGTCCCGTTTCCCCCACATGGACCCCTGTGCGGGTATCGCTGAAACAATTGTCCGTCGCCCCTTCTGGCCCCGAATACCCCTGCTGACAAGGACCATGTGACATCATTCGACCCTTCTCCGCATCTGGGCGCATTTGGCCGGGATACGTACCGTGCCTGGAACTGCCCAGGAGCTCAGCTCTCACGCCCGTTGCTCCGTGCCGTCGCTGTCAGTTGCAAGTGAGGTGGGAGGCGGGCGTCAGCTTTCCCCAGGTTCGGGGCCCTTGCTAAGCATGGATTGGCGTGCTGGCGTGGACGGTGGTGCTTGATCAGGACGAATAGCGTCGCAGCAGCGTGGAGGAAGAGAGGAGAAGCACCAGTACACAGCCGGTAAAGAGTTGCAGGCAAGCAGCAGGAACTCAAGGGCACGTCGTAGCCGAGCAGGCAAAGAGCAAGCAGCCAAAACGTCCTCCTCCCTTGTGTCACATTTCTCCCACGTCTTGTCCTTCCTGCCACACTACACTCACACACACCACCACCAAACAGACCAGACGCCTGCCACACCTCCTACCTGAAGCTGTCTCTGCATTGCGTTGCGCTCTCTCGTCTCTCCTCCCTCCCTCCCTCAAAAGTGCGGGGGAAGCACGTTCAAAGACACTCAGGTCGCACGGTTGTAGGCCGACCATCAGCCCGTACTCGTCCAATTACATTCGTCCCATTTGCCTAGTCTACCATTCTGCCGCTTCCCCAAGACGCAAGCACGGTCTCGACCACCACCTTGACCACAAACAAGCAAGCACCTACTCTTCCCAGCTATCTATCCGTACCTTACCACCAGCTACTACCACCATACCGCTGTTCTGCTACCAGAGACCAGGCCACCACCACCTTCCGCCCGTCGCCGCCGCCGCTGCACGCCGACTTGCTTCCCGTTCTGTGATCCAGTACCAATAAACCCCTGCTCTCGGGTGCTTCCTGCTTCTTGCCGATCGAGACGTATCGAATATCGTTTTCCTTTCCTCCTTCCACATTCCCGTGCCAGAGGCTTGTTACCTGCAAACAAAGAGCTTGTTTGTCCATTCTTTGTCGGACCCGACGGACGACATACCTCTCGCAGCAGACAAGACACCTCTAGGTCACCTCGTCATCACCAACCACCAATCCCATCCTTTCATCTACACCTACCTCTCTTCCTCCAACACCTTTCGCAATGCTGAGCCGTCCATTGGTGCGAGCTGCCGGCGCGGTGACCCCGCGTTCCGCGCTGCGAGCATTCTCTACCACGAGCCAGCAGCTGAAGGTGCCCTCCATGGCCGACGTCAGCGCCGCCCCTCAAAGCGTCGCCTCCTTCAACGAGAAATCGAAGCAGTTCCGAGAGCAGTTGGTCGAGCAGCAGAAGCAACGGGAAGCAAGTGCGTATCAGTCCTCTCCTCCCCCCTCCGCCTCTGAGTCCGCTAAGGACGGTATCTCATCTGTGATTGCTACTTCAGGACAGAAGGCCGAGGCGACCCAGGAGCCTCCGCGGAAGGCCGGGCCCTTGACCAACCTCATCTACGGTACCAAGGAAGGTCGCGAGCTCGATGCGCAGCTCGAGGCTAGCTTTAGTCAAGTCCTTGCCCGAGGCAAATACGTTCACTCGATCGTTTTCCACGAGGTCAAGCCTGACAAGGTCGACGAGTACACCGAGCTTGTAGGAAACTGGTACCCGCGCATGGCCTCCATGCCGGAGAACAAGGTCCATCTAGTTGGAAGCTGGAGGACCGAGGTTGGCGACTGCAACACCTTTGGTATGTCACTTTCAAGGAGCTCAGGGACGACCGAAACAGCTGCTAATATTAGCTTAAACAGTCCATATTTGGGAGTACCAGAGATACCAGGGTTACCACGAGTCGATCCACAACATTGGTTCCCACCCCGACTTCGCCGCGTTCGACAAGAAGCTCAAGAGCCTAATCACCTCGAAGAAGACGTCCCTTATGCAGGAGTTCTCCTTCTGGCCCACGACGCCTCCCCGCCAGCTTGGCGGCGTCTTTGAGCTGCGATCCTACACTCTGCACCCCGGTAACCTGCTTGAGTGGGAGACCCACTGGAGACGGGGCCTGAAGGCCAGACGTGAGGTCATGGAGGGCGTCGGCGCTTGGTTCGTGCAGATCGGAGATCTCAACACAGTCCACCACCTCTGGCAATTTGCCAACCTGGAGGAGCGCAAGATCCGTCGTGAGAAGAGCTGGAGCGTTGAGGGTTGGAGCGAGACCGTTCACAAGACTGTTCCTCTTATTCAGACGATGAAGTCACGGATCCTTGTCCCCATGCCTTGGTCGCCTACTGCTTAGGACGGCATCAGACATGGTGTCTTATTTTCTTGCCTGCTATGGGAACCCGACGTCGCACATGTCGAATTATCACACCATCGTTAACTCGTCGATGCACGTACGATTAGTACTAAGGGATTGCTTCCGTTGGACTTTACTTCACGCGCTGGTAGTAAGCGCATGGATGCATACCCGTCACCAAAGCTCGGCCAGGGCCATCGGTTTTGGTCTGCATGGATTACCAGGGGTTGCCAAGGGCTTATAAGTGTACAGAATTCTGGTAAACCCAGCACATAAACACAGGAATTGAAAATTGTAGCCTGAGTAAATGCATCCGTTCCCAAACGCCAGGGTATAACCTCAAATGCAGTGACCGAGGCCAGTTTGCCGTTTTGATCCACCAATGCAATGCTTAATTTAGTGTACAACGCTCACTCATCGACCTCCTCTCCCATTACTGCAGCAAGATTCCTCCTCGCGCCCGCCAAAGTGTGCCCCAACGCGACCAGCTTGGCCGATAAACTCATCAGATTTGGATCAGGCAAGCTCTCAACCCTCACCTTCTCCCTCACGTAGACCTCATTCGGCTCCCCGCTACTCGACGGCGTACCCAGGCCACTGACACTGCTCTGCCCGCTCCTGGGATGCGCCCCGCCGTGTTTGTGCTTCTCCCCGCCGTCTGTGACGCTACTATACGCGAACCGGAACGGGCGGTCCATCTCGTCGTGCTCCAGCCTCCTGACGGTGCCGAGCGCCAGGCCGAGCTTTGTGCCGAAGCTTGGCGGCGCGTCGACAGGCTCGAGGGCGCGCAGCCAGAGCACGAGGGACGACTCCTGCAGGGAGAAGTGGACGGAGATGTTGGGCCCGAGGGGCGGAGCGAAGTGGATGGGTGGGCAGGAGTCAGACTGCCAGGCGGGGTCGGAGGCGTTGAGGGGCGGGCCGCGGAGGAGGGCAGAGGACTCGGTCAGAGAGGCGGAGAGAATGCGCAGTTGGGCGGCGAGCTGGGAGGGGTTCGAGGAGGGTTGCGGGGTGGAGGTCAGTGAGAGGAGGTCGATGCATTCGGTGAGGTGGGTGTGAATCGTCTCGAGGGCGGCGATGTGGATTGGGTGCGAGGGGTCGAGGGCGATGGTTTGGGATGGGAGGGTTTTGAGCTGGAGGTTGACGGCCTGGAGAGAGTTGGTTGTTAGTTTAAGGAGATGGGAGGTGGACGGATGGAGGGCGTGACGTACGCCTTTTACTATCCTTGTGCCGACGCGGGTTACTGTGCCTTTGACGCGCTCGTTACGCTGCGTGGACATGACGAGGGTGCTGCCCGGGTCGATTGGCGCGAGGAGGGCGTAGCAGTCTTGCAGGCCGTGGCGGATGTCGCTGAGGATTGTGTGGGTTTCGGTGACGATCCATTCTAGCTCGCGCTTCTTTGGGTCGATCCTGATCAGCATTTTTGTTTGGAAATCTATGCGGAAACGTGCTCGCGACTGAGCTTGAACTTGGGAAGCAGGAAGGACGTACGAGGGTTTCCTCCGTTTTGAGGGCGAGCTGGTCAGGGGCCACGGGAGGCCAGATTGTTATAGACATGACTGCCTGCTGCTGAATTGAGAGGTATATGTGGTTTGATCGAGATGCTTGTAGGCAGCAAGCTGGAGGTTGCAAAGGAGCCGCGGCGGGCGTAACGAATTGAGGTGTTTGGTGTTTTAGCTCATGGTTGGATGTTGGAGCTTCGCATTGGAGTTCGTCATCGTGGGAGGTCTGGGGTCAGTGGGGTGACGCGCGCTAGTGGGCTCGAGCAGGGGCCTGCTGGAGCTGCAGATGCTGCACCGGTGCGGGTGCATGTGGACCCACTCTTTTGCACTTTTTGCGTTCCTGGCGGCGAGTGAGGCACTCGTGGACATGCATTTTCATCTTCACAGCTTCTATCTCCAGCTAATACAGACTGTAATACAGACTGACTGGTTCAGAATAAATCCTTGTTAGGAAACACTACTCATTTTCCCTTACATCATACATCGGAGGTATCCCCAGGCTTCTGACTACAACATCGAAAAGGAAGAAGAACGACGGGAGCTAGCAACAGGCTTCCTGCCTCAGCTCACTCAGACTCACTTCTGCCTACAATGGCGCCGACTCACCCCAAGAGCCAACCTGGCAAGAGCGACTCCTCATCAAAGAAAGATGTGTCAATAGACAAGCTTCCTCGTCTGCCTCAAGGTACTTGCACCATCCCACCTTTCACCATTTCGTGTCTCCCTATTTCACCCCTGCCCCGTCTCATCGCCCATCTCAGCTAACACCACCCCAGGCAGCAAGATCCAGAAGCGCGCCCTCCCGCGCAGCCAACAGCCCATCTCCTCCAAGTCTCGACTCATCTACGTCTCCTCATCGACGCCCTTCATGGCGGTCGTCTCCCGCGTCAGGAAACAGCTCGACAGGGCGCTCAAGGGCAACGTCCCCTCTACCAAGGGCATGTCGCTGCCGCAGCGGGTGGATCTGCTTCATCGCGACGGGGGCACCAAGGCGGAGTGCGAAGCGATTGTTCTGGGGACGGGCAAGGCGGTGGAGAAGGTCCTCAGTGTGGCGGCGTGGTTTGAGGAGCAGGGGGATTGTGTTGTTGAGATCAGGACGAGGACGGTGGGCACGGTGGACGATGTCGTTGTCGAAGAGGATGACGATGGATTTGGAGGTGAGAGCAGGGTGAGGAGGGTCAGCTGTTTGGAGGTTACGGTGAAGTTGAGGTGAGGGAGGTATCGTGGCGGTATGGATACAGGACTTCTCGATGCGAGTGGAGAGAGACATGAGGGCGTCATGAGAGGGGGCTCAATATCGAAATGTCGCCGACGATGCCTCAGAAAAAGCGAGATCTTATCAGGAGCGATTGAAAAGACGATGCGAAGACGTTGTGGGAGGAAGAGAAGCCGATGGATGTCTGAATAGAACCGGCATGATACCCAGCTGACAGGCTTTAATTTACGTCTATCTCCATTAACCTCCTAACCGGAGATATCCAGATCCTTTCCACCACCGTCGTTTCTGATGTTCTGGCGACGTTGGAATTGGATCTGGGGGAGGAAGATCCACGGCAAGTCACCGAGACGGCCACTGTAACCCTCCCTGCTTACGTCTGCGATCCCTTACATTCACCCCAACAAACCGCCCTTCATTCGACTCAGAATTCTCATTCTTGAGGTAAGTGCTACAAGGCAAGGTATCGATATTGTTATGATAATGCGGTAAAAGCAGACTGATGTGTTTCTCAAACTCGAAGCTTCACTTTGAGATGCATAGCAGAGGCATTCGATGAGGTAAATACATTGCTCAATCAGAACCGTTGTGAGGCACTAGTGCCCATTCGTTCAAGGCCCCTCTCCGCGGTCAAGTCGTGTTCGATCGGAGAGACGCCGAACCACGCGGAGTTCCAATCGGGAAACTTTAGTCGCTTACTCAAATGGGAATTGCGGGAATTGTTTCCCCAGAAACCAGGGCGTCGTTGGGGTCATCTTACGAGAAACAAGATCATCCCTGTCATCCGAGCATTTATCAACGTGAATTAGCAGTGTTTATTACGGCCCTTGGCACCGTTTATCTTCACCGCTAGCGATACCGGAAATTTCGGTGTGGGGTACGACAACCCGAGAGTCACGTCGGCGCTTCCTTTTGACATCATGCAGTCCCGGCCGGCAATGAATACCAAAGAGGGGAATTGAGGCCCCGCCTCGCATTTTCTCTTTTCTCTCACGAGCCGCCGCGGGGGTGAAGGACTTCCTTTTTTCTCCCGTTCAACCCTCTCTGCAGCCAAGAGTCATCTCCGTTGTAACCAGCGGCCGAGATGATGTTCCAGAGCTCTGCCGTGCTTATGGCGGCCCTCGCCGGGCCGGCCTCCGCAAGCTACGCCTTCTACGTCGGCAAGGACCTCACCGCCGACGGCAGCGTCATGGTCGGCGGAACCGGCGAGGAGGTCTCCTCCCACTGGCTCCAGCTGTTTCCCGCCCGCGACCACGCCTCCAACGCGACAATCACCGTCGGCGTCACGGACAAGGCCAGCATCCCGGGCGAGCTCTTCACTATCCCCCAGGTCAGCCACACCTACCGCTACCTGTCGATGGAGTACTCCGACTTCGAGGGCTTCCCGGCGCCGCTCACCAACGGCGGCCTCAACGAGAACGGCGTCACCGTCCGCGACGTCTGGGCCCAGAACCGTGACGAGCTGGTCAACATGACCCCGACGCCGCAGCACGGCATCCAGTACAGCGACCTCGCGCGCATCGTCATGGAGCGCGCCAGGACCGCGCGCGAGGGCGTAGAGATCATCGGCGAGCTCATGAACCAGTACGGCGAGGCGACCTACGGCGGCAACACCCACCTCATCGCCGACAAGGACGAGGGCTGGGTTGTCTGGGAGATGGCCGGCGGCCAGAAGCTCTGGGCCGCTGAGCGCCTCAAGACCGACGAGGTCCGCGTGCTGTACCCCGGCTACATCGAGGACTTCCCCACCGACTTCGCCAACAGCTCCGACTACATGGGCTCCGACAACATCATCTCCTTCGCCGTCGAGCAGGGGTGGTGGAACGCCAGCAGCGGCGAGCCGTTCAACATCTTCAACGCCTACGGCGAGAAGGGCGAGAACATGACCGCCCGCGACGGCGGCTTCAAGTTCATGTCCCAGGCCGCGCTCGAGAACGCCACCCTCGAGATGGCCCCCGTCACCGAGGAGAAGCTGATGGAGCGCGTCCGCGACAAGCGCATCTCCGACGACGAGGCCGGCTACGGGCAGATCGTGTCCCTCAAGGACGGCATCGACCGCGACCTGCTGCGCATCTGGAACGCCCCCACCGGCTCCGTCGCCGCGCCCTTCGTGCCGTGGTGGCTCGGCGTCAGCAGCATCCCCTCCGAGTTCGGCGAGCACCGCTACCTCACGACGGGCGCCTCTGGCAGCTTCCTGAACCCGGACTACCAGCTGCAGGAGGCGAGCGAGTTCGCGGGTCGCATCTTCAAGCGCGTGCTGTACTACATGTGCTCGCAGCCCGACACGTTCCACCCGATTGTCACGCAGATGCTCACGGGCTTCGAGAACCAGAGCCGCAGCGACATTGACTGGGTCGAGACGAGCGCGAAGCTGCTCATCGAGAGCGGGGACCGCGAGACGGCGAGCTCGCTGCTGACGTATTACTCCCACAGCCGCGCGTCGAAGGCTCTCGAGCTCGGCAAGGCGATGACGGCGGCGCTGGACGGGTACATCAAGCTGAGTGGCCAGTGGCGCAACCCGGTCGGTAGCGAGATTAATGATGCTGGAGAGGGCGCCGAGACTGTGAACTGCTTGGTTGGATATGACCCCGACCAGCCCATCTGGAAGCAGCCTGCGAACCCCATGAGGAAGAAGAGGAGCCTGAGGAACCGGATGTTTGTGCAAGGTCCTCGCTACTAGATCAACGGTCAATAGGGGTCGTTTGCGTAGACTATCTAATACAATTAATCACCAATAGGATTTGGCCTCGTGACAATGCAAGGGGCCAGATTGGGAAAGAAAGAAGCAAACAAGGTCTCAGCTGCTAATTACATAATCCCACCACCGTCGTCGAACGAAACCAGACCGCAAACTTCAGCTTTGTTTTGGATTGTCTAGCAATTGTGAGGAGTGCTCATCAGCAGATTGTTCGAATATGCTGACCTCCATCGCGCCATTTGAGTCAACTTTAGTGGTCAGAACCATGGCCCTTAATCCAGCCTTCTGTTCCTCCATGGGCTTTCTGAATGTCCCATCGGAGCTCTTCACGATGATAATCTCACACCTTGAAACACGGCACCTCAAACAGCTGATGGAGAGCAACAAAGCAATCTACAGCCTGGTTGCACCCGTGTTCTACCGCAAGGTATGGACAAAACGGGAAACTTATTGCGACTTGGCTGGGCTTGTTAGCCTACTTAGACGGCGCCCGGAAATTTGCCAGCTCATCAGTGTTCTGAATATCGACGAGATGGATGAGAGCGGCTTTCGAGAGCTACTTAGCCTTGAGCTACCAAACCTCGAAGCCATCAACGTCGAGAATGCTTGTGGAACTGTCAAGACTGTCGACACGGAGAGAAGAGAAGAACTCAACGCCGGCATACGCTTGAAACCAAGACTCAGTAGCCGCACGTCAACACATCAAACTCTTCAACAAATATCAGGCTAACTCGAAAATTACCAGTCAAGTTTGCTATCCTCGATGCTTGCAGGCACGTGGATGCATTACAGTCAAACGAGGTCGAAGAGACGGCGTCTCTGTACAAGATCCACGCACAAGACTCCATCTACTTCAGCCAACCAACTCTTGCCCGCCTGAAACTCGCACACCTGGATCTCTCAGCATTCAGAAAATATCCCGCTGAGCCCTTTCCTATGGAGGCTCTCCAGCACCTGGAAATCGACGACTGCCATATCCACATCGCAAGTCTTGAGAAGTTCTTGTCACGAGCCTCGTCGCTTCAGAGCTTCCGATTTCGCCACCACCGTCAGTTATCATTCTGCAGGAGCTCTTTCGTTTCTCTATTATCAGGATGCAAAGAAACCCTCGAGACTCTTGAGATGTCTTGGAGATCGTCTCTTTCGCACTATGACTTCAGGGGCCCGATGCTTTTCGAAGAGTTCACAGCTATGAAGCAGCTTCTGGTCGACCCTCAAGCACTCTTCGTGAATTACCTTGGGAGCACAAACTTGCGCCCGATGTTGAAGCATGTTCTCGCGCCAAATCTGGAAGTGCTCATGTTAGAAGGCGTTAGGGAGCGCGCTCATCAGCATGACGGTGGCCAGGATCACCTTGGGCAAACGTCCACCATTGGGCAACCAGACGAGAAGTTACTTAGCGACATCATCAAGTTCAAGAGCGAGATTCTGCCGCATTTGCGATATGTACTTCTCTGCGACTGTTCGAGCATTGAAAATCTCGATAGATTCTACGAGATGGCGGACAGGCAAAATGTTCGCTTGGCATTGTTGAACACGCAGATGGACCAGCCTGTGCCGAACGTCGAGTTGCTAGATTCAAGTTGGGCTGAAACTGGTTCGGATACAGAGAAAAGAACAGACTACCACCAAGTTCGTTGCTACGACGGAAGAGGTTGGGCTTGCCGAGATGCATCATTCACCGTCGGCGACGCCTATAGCGAGGAGAACTCATCATGGGAGCAGTAGTATCGGTAATTGATCACTATCCCTTGCATCTTTCTTAACAATCGAGTTTTGATGTGCAAGTGGATACTTCAAGCTTTAATCAGATCTAACATATGCAGCACTACTCGGGAGCAGCTCGAAGTACACGCCTGGACACCAAGACTTATGCAACGATCATAGGCTGCCTAAAGCGGCGGGCGTCTGAATCAGTTCGAAGGTCTTGGAAAAAGTAACATCTCGTCGTGTATTTGAACAATCATTAATCTCCTTCATGTTATTGTATTGTCTGGATGAAACTTCGTCGATCAGCTGGTTATCGATCTTAGGCCAGGATGTTCTTTGTGCTAGGCATTGGGAATGGCCACCAGTGCGTACGCTCATGTCAGCTGTGCCAGCTTTCTCTTTCAAGGCCATTCTAAACCGACCACTGGACGGTTTCCAATGTAGTCACTGCTAGTGATAAGTACTAGTACGTTTGAGAAAAAGAAAAAGAACGGACGCAACGTGTTGAAATTCTCAAGGTACCATGTTGAAAACTATCGTCACTCGTAATAGACAGATTTCGGTCTGTGTTATTGCGAGCAAGTACAAGTATGAAAAATCGCTAGCTTCTATGAGATTTCGAAAATAGCACCTACTGCGTAGATATTCTTCACAGAGCTTATCAAAGCAGCGACCTGGCGTTAAGAATTTAGACCAGGCCTGTCTCTCGTTATGTCCGCATGTCCGCCCGAGCTGTCTTCGCTTTCGCATAACGACTGGGGCAAGGCATGGGTACCACATAGAGTTGCACTGTTGCGGATCGTGGGGTCCGGGCTGAAGTGTGGGGTTGTTTAAAGTCGGTCTAGAAAAGAGTCCCTCATGTCGTATGATAACCACTGTTGAGGTTTGCAAGCCTGGAATATCCGGTAGCCAAGAACGAGAATACTTACTTCAGACGATCTTTTGATGAACAGCCGACGGGATGAACATCTGCCTCATAAATATGACTGAAATCAATCGCGCGGTTCATGAGTAGTGGGTTCCAAGATTGTCTGATCCCCTCAGGCTAGCTCAATCCACTCCACTTCGTCCCTGACTGAGACACGGGTGCTGAATCAAGAGAAAGTATGTTAAATGACGCTGCACATGACTCTGTTGCTGGACTTTTGTCAGCCTTGGATTGATACTAACATAAATATGCATTTTCTCCCGTGGGATGCTTCGAATCACACAGGTTGCATCATCCAATTCTCGGTCGATAATCATGAAGGCTTCTTTCATCACTGCTCTGCTGGCTCAGACTTTGGCCGTAAATGCCCTCCAGAAATACTGTAACGGTGGGCAAGGTCTCGACGCTGCACTTACATGTGAGGTGTGTATCTCAATCTCGCCTGCTCTGCACTACGATCACCACTAACAGATCTCCGCGTCTAGGGAAAGGGAGCCAACTCTTATTGCGTGAGTAGCAGTTGTTCTACTTGACAACATGTTGCTAAGTATTTGCAAAGTGCAAGAACACTCAGTCAGCAGATTTCCCGACGTTCCGAGGAGCATGCTTCTCCCCGCAGAGCATTAGAGACCGGGAAGATGCCTCGCAGTCCTGCACTGGCGGTGTAAGTTTCCTACTTGCCATTTCGCATCCAAACACTTGATTGCTGACAAACTGAACCCACAGTCTGTTTACTGCGTAAGTTGCCACTGGCTTGCCGTGATGAATGAGTGCCTATTAACTTTCATAGTGCGACTAAGCAGCTCGAGCGCGCGTGGCTTTACGAAGGAGTTGCTCGGAGAGCAATTAGAAGTTTCTCGTTGCGGTTGAAGTGTTTACGGCATAGCAATAGAGGCGCAAGATGCATGACAGTTGATAGAACCTAGAATAGTAACGACGGTGTCGTTAGCAAGAGAAAGTTCTGACTTCAAATGTGCCATGTTCCATCGCCCGCCTCCATTCCATTGCTAATAACAGCGACCTGCATCATCCACAAATCAAATCTATAGCCGGGTTTAGCTTTATGAATATACAAGAAGTCGTAGTGGAAAATGCGCATCTCCAAGAGACGTATCTCTGTCACGAACGAGGTGCGACGTGACGAAGTTGTTAGTAGTTGAGAAGCTGAGATATGACCGGAACGCGACGTGATTAACTAAGACTTTGAGAGTTTTGTGTGCCTAAATCGAGATCGCTCGTTACTACTTAGTATAAATGATGCAGATTGTAGATATGATAGCGAGGTGCTTATGGCCATGTTCCCATGCATAGCCGTGCCCTCATGCATAGCCGTGCCCTTTGAGTACCAGCGCTCTTTCCAGACTGGAGGTATGGGACCCCTTTTCACATATGCTTTGTTGCACGAGCTTGATCGATCAGATGGACGAATCAAATCTTACCACACCTAGCTTTCATTCATCTTGAGTTTTGCATCAAGCCTTTGTTCGGGTGTTTGGACTGGAAGTCTGGGTCAATGAGCGGAATTCTTTTTCCAGGCTGTTTCAGGCCAAGTACCCATCAGGCAAACAGAAGGACCAGAATTCTTTTTCCAGGCTGTTTCAGGCCAAGTACCCATCAGGCAAACAGAAGGACCAGAATTCTTAAAAGCCAATTTGACGGTCGGAACCATTATATCAAAGATGGTAGCAGCGTATGAAAGACTCGAAGGCCACATGATGAAACGGTCATCATTCCTGAGGACTCACGCATCTCGTTTCTTGCTTCTGCAAATTAGTATAAAACAGCTAAGTCTTACTAGAGAGCCACATGATTGTATTATTCGTAGAAATCCTCACTAGAAAATCGTCCAAAAGGCCCGAATATCACCATCATCATCATCATTGTCTGGCAGAATGGATCCTCTCACAGCCCTCGGTCTAGTTGCAAACATCGTCCCCTTCATCGAAATTGCCGCCAAAGTCATAAAAACCGCCAAAGAAATCCACGATTCCGAGTCTGGCGGACTGAACGACAACATTAACTTAGAGAAGTATGCAACACAGCTGAACCAGCACTATTCCAACCTCCTTGCTCCCGATTTCCCCGATCTCATTGGAGACGACAAGGAACTTTGTATTCTGGCCGCAGAGTGCCAGAAGCTGGCTGATGACCTGTTGGACGTTCTTGAGAGAATCAAGCCCGCAGACCGGTCTTCCAAGTGGCAGTCTCTAAAGTCTGCTGCGAAGAATCTCTGGCGCGCAACAGATAAGGAGATGTTGGAAAAGAGACTCGAGTTATGTAGAAGCCAGATTGAAGCCCAGCTCAATCAAAGACTCAGGTAAAGTTTCATGTTCGCTGCTTTCACTTTCTTGGAAATTTACTAAAATTTGTAATCAAGCACAAATATAAATGTTGCGCTTAGACGCCTGTTAGACGCGACCGAAAAAGACACCGAAAAGCTGAAGCAAGTCGAGAGTTACGTCGAGAATCTCCGGCAAGGTGTTCAGGTCACGTCCCTCTGCAAAGAAGCTCGAGATCAACTGAGCCGATTGATCAGTATTCCTGAAGATGCCATCCACCAGACTGCACTGGAATCCTTTCTAAGTGGCATCACCTTCGACGGCATACATGAGCGTTTTGAGATGGTCGCCTCAGGATACGGTTACAAATTCGATTGGATAAAGGATGACCTATACCGGTCTCAAGAAAATGACTTCAACTGGTACCCAAGAAAAAGCCTCACAACTCTGCATTTAGAATTCGAAAATCGAAATGATCGATATGTTCGACGAAGCAAAGAGTTATTTTCGAATTGGCTTTCGTTTGGAAGGGACATTTTTCACATATCAGCAAAACTTGGAGCCGGCAAGTCGACACTCATTAAGAACTTGTGCACAAATGACGAGGTAAATAATCGTCTGTCGGATTGGGCGGGTAAGGTCTTCAGTCCATGGAGTTTTGATAGGAGGCTAAGACATATATATTACAGGCGACAAGAAACTGGCCACAGGCAAGTTCTTTTTCTGGAATTTCGGCACACGCCTGCAAAAGCCCCTGGCTGGGCTCAGCCGTGCATTGTTATGTGACGTGTTACGATCAGCTCCGGAACTGCTCTCTAGCGCTTTTGGTTCTCGCTGGAATGAAGCCTTGGCAATACCCTGGCAGACTAAAAGAACACTAGTAATCACTGACCAAGAATGCATTGATGCACTGGAGAGGCTCATAATCAGATCGCATGATGCCACCTCATGGTATCGCTTTTGCTTCTTCATCGACGGGTTGGATGAACTCCAAGAAACGCCGCATTTTTCTTTCAGAGATTTGTCTCAGGTCATCAAAAGATGGGCTCGAAATAGTGGTGGAAACGTCAAACTCTGCGTTTCCAGTCGTGAGTACAATGAATTTATGGATGAATTCGACGACATCGCGAGAGTTCGTCTTCACAACTTGACAAAGATAGACATGATGTCATATGTCCAAAACAAGTTAAGAAAAGCTTCTGATACGAAAAAAATCGAAAACACAGCTAGTTTGATTGTGGGAAAAGCACAGGGCGTGTTTCTCTGGGTTGCGCTTGTTGTCCGCGACCTGTCTGAGAAGCTCCACGACGGCTTCTGCTTGGAGGACTTGACGGAACAAATACATTCGCTTCCAGACGAGCTCGATAGTTTTTTTGATCTCACCTTAAAATCAATACGCCAAGAGACTCCAGAAGTCTATAAACTATTTTCGATCATGATTGAATCAAGCCAATGGCAACTGCCCTTGGACACTGTCGCCTTCTCATTCCTCGGACCATACGAAAAGGACCCACGTCCAGACTTTTTCCTAAAGCACAAGCCGGAATCAATCCGTCATTTCGACTTTTCGGCACGAGGAGAATCTTGCAAAAGGAAATTGGTCCGGCGCTCCAAAGGGTTGATTGAGGGTACTCGCGATCCAAGAGCTTACTTTACTCGTTTCCAGTTCACTCATCGCTCAATTCAGGAATTTCTACTCAAGCCCAAAATCAAAGCAGAAATTGAAGAATTTCTCAGTCAATTCAATACAAAAGAAGCTCTTTCACAAATCACTTGTTTTACTCAGCGAGCATATGGGTTGCACAATCGACAGGATTGGGTACGCCAACTGCTCGCCATGAGAGAGGCCGGACAGATGGACCAAGAGCCATGGATATTCTTGAGCAGTCTCAATGATTTGCTTTCTCGACATTGCTCTCTCTTTCCTGAGGCAGTCAAAAAAATGCGAGGAGAACGTCCCGATACGCAATTTATCGACCCTAGAGAGTTGTACATAATCTCCCCTGTCTCCCATCTTGCATACGAAGGCCATCTAGAGTTCCCTCTTTGGTGGCTGCGGCAAACTCCAATCGCTGGCAAATTTCAAGAACAAGCGCTATTACTCGTATATTGCGCTCTCTTCTCTCAGGTTCGCTTCCGCCAGGATGATCAAAAGGCTAACACGAGGGCACTTGACTACCAAGTAGGCCTACAAATTGTGAAGACAGCGCTAGAACGGGGCTTGATCACCCCCGATTCGGTGATGGAGTTGACTTTCTATGGTCGCTTTACATTTGGCCCTTCTTGTTGGGGCGGGGCTATCGATACCAGAGGAAGCCTCACCCTGTTGGAAATGGTCTTTCTAACAGCACTGCTGTGCAAGATTCAGGGCGAGGCAAACTTAAAATGGGCCGGCGATGTTCTCGAGGAACTGCTCATCCATGAAGCAGGCCTTGATTTCACTGTATCTTTGGGAGGTCGGCCCTTCGAGTGTGAGCTTACGATCAAGGCCGGAGACAACTATGTCTGGGAGATTTGGCATGCACTCAGATCGCATAAGACTAACCTAGGGTCCTTCTCAAACCTGACCCCGTGCGATATTATAAAGAAGTGCGACTTTCACAACAAAGAGCGTCTCCTAGAGCTTTTGAATGGTCAGATGAATCGATACAGGCAGAACGACCAAGCAAAATCAGCACTTGCCACGAGCTACAAGTTGTGGGCTCGAAGCACGACAAGCCATCTTATTTTTGGAGCATTTCTTGGTGAGTCGAGACTGCCTGAAACCCAATTTGCCCCGATGAAATATGATGCTGACTTTGACTTAGGAAGTTTGATGGTGATCATCATCCAGGAACTGTGGGGTTGGTTACTTAGGGAAGGTGATTCAGTCTCAACAACAGGGTGATGGCGACGGATGCGGTTTTCTTCGGCTTGTGAAATTGGAATGGAGTTCATGAGCACCAAAGACATAAATAAAACGATAGAGACAGTGTAACTAGTTAAGATTAAAGAGATGTCACTTCTTGCCCAAGGTCGCAACCATTCATTCTGCTATCTCGCCCGAAAAACAACATTGAAAATTGTTGGCTGCAGACATGAATCCCATTTTTCACACAAATTTGCAGACAGGTCTCATTAGAATCAACGAATCATACACCTAGCTATGCAAAGTTGCCTTCTTTCTGGACGGCCTTCTAAACCATATCGCAAAACTCCTAAGACAAGATCGTTTCATGACAAACCGGGTAACTCCTCAAAATCAAATCCCTTAAAGCCATCCTCGACCGCCCAAGCTCGCCCCTTCTCCTTTTCATACAACGCCTCACACGCCCTGCCAACAACAAGCAGTCCGGGTGGCCTGCTGCCCTCAGACTCAATAGCCTCAGCAACGTACTCCAGCGTTGTCCGGATCACCCTCTGGTCGGGGCAACTCGCCCTCTCGATGACCGCGCAGGGTGTGTTCTTCGGCCACAATATCCTCCTTGGCTTCTCCTCGCCTTCGACCTGCTCCTCCGTCTCAAGATGGCAAGTCAACTCCCTGACCAGCCCAACAATCCTGTGCAGTGCCATGAGGAACACAACCGTCCTGCTAGCAATGAACTCCGGTGGCGCTGGCGGCTTGCCCTTCTTCCCTGTGCCAGTGCACACCAGAACCTGGTCCGCAACGTCGCGTTGTGTAGGCGGGATGCCGGCAAACAGGGGCGCGCTGAGCGACGAAGTAATACCAGGCAGAACCGTGACACGGTCGCCGAAGCCATGCTCTCTGAAATACGCGACCTCTTCTCCGCCACGTCCATAGATGAACGGATCGCCTTGCTTCAACCTCAATACGGTCTTGCCCTCCTTCGCACCAGCCAGAGCAAGCTCATGCAACTCCTCCTGCGCCTGGTCCGCATTTCCAGGGAACTTTCTCGCAATCTGAACCGGTGTCCGCCTGGGAATCAGATCAAGCACTCCAGCAGGCACAAGTTTATCCGCCAAAATGAGATCCGCCGTCTGAATAGCCTTGTGTGTCGCTCTCGTGAGTAAATCAGGGTGTCCGGGACCGCTTCCTGCAAGAATGATCCTGCCCTGCTGTGGCGGCTTGCTCGCCCCTGTTCCAAGCCCAGCAGCAGGCGGCTTCCCAGCCGTCTCAGGCAGCGCGGCAGAGTACGACTTCAACACGCTCTCTGCCTCCTCGTCCGTGATCGCAGCCAACCTCTTAAGCGGCCAGTACTCACAGACCTGACTCAACCACCTCATCCGCCTGCTCTTCGCCGCTTCCAGATCCGCATCCGTGACAAGCTTGTTGAAGCTCGCCGACTGGTCCACAGAGTCGTCAACCTCGTCCGGCAGACTATCCTCGCTCTGGATCCTCCTCCTCACATCCCCAAGCCTCGTGCACGCAGCACCCAGATCCGTGGGCAACGCCGCGGCGACTTCTCTCCTGATTCTGCTAGCCAGCTTACACCCCCTGCCATTCGTCGTGACGCCAATCTGCAGCGGGCCGTCGGTGTGCGTGCTCAGCAACGAGAACGTGCACAGCTGCGGCGCGTCGACAACGTTGACGGGGATGCGGTTGCGCCTGCACAACGCGGAGATGTGCGCGCTGAGCGGGTCGCGTGGGCCGCTGGTCACGAAGACGGCGTCGACGACGTTGTCGACCTCATCCCTGCCAAGGGTGAAGAGGTCGGTGTCCTCGAAGGCCTTCTTGCGCCAGATTACCTCGCCTGCGTCGATGCGTTTTTGGAGGTTGTAGTGCAGGTCTGAGGTGTCTGGGGCGAGGAGGATGGGGGTGGCGCCGGCGTTGATGGATTGTGTGCAGCGCGCTGCTGCGAGGGGGTTTGTGCCGATTACGAGGTGGGTGTTGTCTTTGCAGTTGAGGGCTGTGAGGAGGGATGTTGTTGATGTCGCCATTTTGGCTGTGTGTGACTCTTGTGAGTCTGTCTTGAGGGTGATGAAGACGATGTTGGTGAAGGTCTTACAACCCCTGTCGCCCGTGTGGGTGAGTGTGTTGGTGAAGTTCAAGTAAGGTACTCAACCATGCGCAACACAAAGAGAAACTTTTGAATGACAAAAAGTCAAAGGATGACAAGGCCCGTGATCAGGTCAGTCTCTCATAAGACGAAGAGGGAATAAAAAGGTTACAGAGACACTGTTCTTGGCCACTGTGATTAGATATCTAACAAGAAATTAGAAATCGCCCATGGACTGCCATTTGCCCTTGCAGCGCCAGCGCCAGACCCCGAATTGCGATTGCGGAACCCAATCATGCGCCGGGCAAAAAAGGTCAGCTAATTTTTCATTCGCTGGCGATGACACCATCCCGACAGCCGGCCCTTGCGGTGTCTTATCGGCCTTTATCGGCATCTTCCATCGTGACCAATCAGCGGCTTTCGCCCCGACTCCCGCGGAGCCGTCACCGGAGATGCGTCCCCCTGGCACGGGCTTCTTCAAGCATCTCCGGTCGACGGCCTCTGCGCATGGAGGGGTAGAGGGGTAATCTGTGTTCTGCATGTCACAATGAAAAGACCAATGATGCAAAAGATAAGATGGGTTGTCATTCAGTTGAGTTGTGGTATTGAACTGTGATAAGTGGCGGCTCCTTGGCGCAGTCACGATGCCCTCATTCCCCCCGTGCCTATGTAGTATAATCCGTGGTGTTGTTACAGTATTTTGATGCCTTTCCCACCCATATGATACACAGTCATTGTTACAGTTTATGGTGATTCCTTTAATCCTCTTTCTCCGCCAGCTGCTTCTTGAGATCATGCAGAGCAGCTCCTCTCTTGCTCTTCCGTCTCTGCTGCGGCTGCGCGCGCGCTTCGATAGCATCGGGGTCGCCAATCACGCCGTGCTCGTTAATGCCGACCTCAACGACATTCCTCTTCTTGCGAGCAGCAGCATTCGCCCGCTGCGCCCGAACACCGCCGTCATCCTCGGCCTCCGGCCTGCCCAGGCGCACATTCCTCTGCAGTCGAGTCTTCGCGCCCAAGGCCCACAGGTCACCCCACTTCGCCTTGCGCGCATCGTGGTACGCCTGCTTGCTGAAGCTCTTCGGGATGGTCCACCGCTCAATCTTCGCGGAGGGCGTGCAGACGTCGAGGGTGACGTGTCCGCGACGCTTGATGGGCGGGAGAATTTGGCGGGGTAGGGAGAGCATGTCGGGGGCGGCCTCGGCATCCTCGTAGCCTTCCAAGGCGCGAGTGGTGGCCTTGTCGCCGGCGAGAGGGCCTGACTTGGCTGTAGAACCTCGCTGGATGGCGACGTAGCTGAATTGCACGTCGTCGTGGTTGCGGTGCGTTGCTCCCATGATCCTTTGGAGGAAGGGCGGGCGGACGAAGCGCTGGGTGAAGTGGCAGTAGTCCTTGCGCCCCTTGCTCCTACCAGGGACAAGGTACATCGGGCACGACTTGTGGTTCGTGCAGGGCGCGATGATCATGCCGTGCTCCTTCACTCTCTCGAAAGACGGGTCGAGGTCCTGTTCTTCGGCCTTGAGTTCTTCTCCTCCTGGAGGGATGAGGAACTCCTGAAGAAGGCGGTCGCGAACTTCAGCAACGGCTTCAAAACCACTAGGCTGGCCCTTCTCGAGAACGATGAGAACACCACCCTCGGGGTTAAGCAGGGACCAGATCTGGTTCAAGATGGCCTTGCGTCTGTGGCCTTCCTTAACAGGAAGAAGCAGGTGGGAAGCGATGATGACATCGAACATCTTCCTAGGCTGCGGGGTCTCGTTGGCATCAATGTGCTGCTCCTGTTGGTCGACGGAGTGTAGGTAGTCCGGCAGGCGAGGCAGAAAGCTGGTATTCTGCAGGAACTTCGAAACGCGCTCTCTCAGCTTTTCGGCTCCAATAACCACACTCTGCTTGCCTGGAGGACCTCGGCCAGAGACTTCACCACGGGACTGCATGGCTTCCCACTCAGCGCGGATAATGTCTTGCCAAGCCAGGAGACCTGCACCACCGGCACCTACGTCAAGGATGCGGGGCCCCTCGCGGTTGCCTCTCTCGAATAGCTTGCGCATCCACTCCGTGCCCAGGCGCTTGCGAACCTCAACCAGACTGGCCATGGCAGAGGCGTAGGTAGGCGGCAAGAACGTAGAGATGAACGCATCCGCATCGATCTCCGACATCCTAGCCTGCCAGACAGCCATGCCAATGGGGTTCTGCGGCAGGTTCATCTTGGAAGCAGGTGTCGCCGGTGAATGGGGCAGGCCAGGACCTCCGAAAGCCTTTTCTGCCGCCTCTTGTACGTGCTTGATATCGGTACGGCTGAGCATGGTGTTGACTGGTGATATGAAACCAGTGTAGGGCATGGAGACGGTAGCCGGGTTTGTCGAGAAATGACCTTCTCTCGAGTACGGATGCAAGCGACTCGCACGGTTGGAGATGCTCTGGTCTTGAATTCCATCCTCCCTCTCGTCGAGGTCCTCCTCATCCTCGTCCATCTCTCGTTCCTCGTCTCGTAGTTGTTCGTCCTCCTCTTGGGCTTGTGCCCTCTCCGACTCCTCGTATGCGCGGGCACTGGCCTCAAAGTCCTTCTGCAGCTTCATGAGCGCATCGTATTCTCTCCTGTTCCTTGCCACGACATTGATGTAGTTTTCTCGCTCTTCGGGGTCGGGCTCGGCATCGGGAACAGGCTCTTGCGCAGGTTCGACCTCGGTCGATAGCTCAGAGGCAAGGTTGTCCTCCACGATTTCTTCGAAGATCTGGTCAGGCGTTTTCCGTTTGCCTTTCCGCACGTACGATACCTCCTCGTAGGAGCCACCCTCGCCCCGTCGAAGGAGAGCAGGTTCCGCAGATCCATCCTTTCGCACTGCCGCCTCGGATGTCTTCTCATTCAGATACTCGATTCCAATATCCTCCGGCGTGGTCTCTCTCAGCGGCGGCCCGTACCAGCGCTCGTATAGCCTGTATTCTTCCTCGCTCAGGTAGCCCTTCGGTAGTGTGTCGCGAAATCTCTGCTTCGCCTCCCGAACGGTCGTCTCGATATCGGAAGCACGTGTAAGGTCTTTCGCATCATTTCGGCTTGCGTCACTGTCTTGGAATCTTCTTGATGTTGTCGTGAGGGGTCTGCGGGCAGCGGGTCGCACCACCGATCGTGATGCAGCTAGCTTCGAAGAATTCGAAGGTACTGATCGTCCTGGGAAAACTGTTACTGGAGTGCGCTGTCCTGCCAAGCTCAGAATACGAGCTCTACAGCTAGGGCAAGCATTTCTGAGACCACCTGCGGTCAACATGATTGCGATTTTGGCGGGGTGGCAATTGAGGTGGTGAAAGATTGAAAGCGGCGACGGAGCTTGTCGCAAGAAATTTGGACAGGGGATCTTAAGCTCAAAAAACTGCCGCCCCACCTGTTGCAAATGAGGGCTACATCATTGGCCACCTCAGGTACAGCATTCAATATCAAAACCTCAACACTTGCCTTCACCGTTGTTGATTTCTAAGAAATTGCGCATCAAATGAGTTGTATTCCTCTCCTCATAGAGTCCACATATTTATATAAGCGCCAAGGAAAAAATATTCATGCAATATGTAGGGATTCCAAGCAGACCCCCGCTAATCGCCAAGAGCCACTTACTCACACCTAGGGAATAGCTTTCGTTAATGTTGGAACACAATTGTTCTCTTAGGTTGCCATAATTTTTTAAACGCCTGCTACGTCCCTTTTTGGGCTCAAGGCGTTTGTTGGGTCGCCAGATATACTGCTCACTCGTTCTCCATAGAAATCGAATATCCAAATATCTTACGATTGCAGCCAATGTCCCCTATGGTATTGCCTCCATACTTCTTTCAGCTCATTGGTCGAGGAGATCTGGTACTTCTTGGCTGTGTTCCATTCTTGCCCTTCTTTGCTTCTCCCGAAGACTTGAGAGGTTCAAATTTCTGGAGAATCTTGACAATGCTGATCAAGTCAGCAACCCCACCCTCTCCGCCTGTGTTCGAGGTGTTGCGAGTGCCCTCATCAACAATGAGGTCTTTTGCATATTGCAACGGCGGTGTCAGTCTCTTCAGCTTGGATGTATCCGCCCCTCTGTCCATGAGCAATCGAACGGAATCCGCCCCTCTGTCCATAAGCAACCGAACGGAATCTTTGTCCTTTCGCTTGATGGCGTAATACAGGGGATTTAATCCATCATTCGATTTGACGTCGGTGCGAGCGCCATGATCCAACAGGATAGGCACCAGAGAAGACCGATGCCTTTCAATCGCGATGAAGAGCGGAGTCAGGCCATCTTTGTCCTTGGAATTGACTTTCGCTCCCTTTTCCAGCAACAGTTTTGCCGTTTTTTCGTGGCCGTTGTGTACAGCTCGCATCAGTGGAGTCGAGCCATCAAGTGCGTTGGCTAACTCAAGGTCGACTGAATGGTCCAACAACAGCTCAACAACCGATTTGTGACCTCGGTTCGCTGCCAGACTGAGGGGTGTATCCGAAGCGGGGTCTGTGGAATTAACATTTGCTCCTCCTTCGATTAGAGTCCTGGATATTGTTGTATAGCCGCTCTCAGCGGCTAGGGCAAGTGCGGTGTGGCCGGAGTTGTCTTTGGACTCGACACTGACCTCAAGATCGAGCAAGAGTTTTACTGTGTCTAGGCTTTTTCTCTCCACAGCTCTTCCAAGAGACGTGCGTCCGAGCTTGTCCCTAACCTCGGCATTGGCCTTGCGGTTAAGGAGCAGCCTGATCATGGATTTGTGCTTCAATTGCTCAGCCAGTGCCAAAGGTGTTTGGTTTTCGTCGTCAAAAGCCTCGATGTGAGCTTTCTGATCGAGTAACAACCTTGCTAATTCCTCATTGTTCTTGCTTGCTGCATATGCTAGAAGGGTTCGACCATTTTGACCCTTCGCTTCAATATTTGCGCCGTTTTTGATCAGCGTTGTAAGTATGGACAGATGGCCCTGCTGCGCTGCAAGATACGCCGGTGTTAGGCCTTTTTCGTCTTGAAGCTCCATATCAGCTCTGCCATCTATCAGAATTTGAAGAATTGCCGAATGGCCTTCACGAGCTGCCAGAGCCAGCGGCGTGAGTCCAAACTCGTCAGCAATATTCACATCGGCTCCTTTTGCGATGAGAAGTTGGCAAATGTGCTCTTCGTTTCTCCTGGCAGCAATAGCCAACGGTGTACGTTGGTTTCTCCCGGAGCTTTTGGCGTTAATTGATGCGCCGCGATCAAGCAGTAATGTAATAGCTTCTTGGTCTCGACGAGAAATTGCTCTGAAAAGTGGCGTGACTCCCTCGCCATCTTCTGAATCAATATTGATCCCCTGATCAAGGAGCCAAGATACTACAGCAAGGTGCCCGCGGGAGATTGCCATTGATAATGTCCCGACCCCTTGAGTCGTTTCACAACCAAGGTTGGTGTGGTTATCTGCAAGAAACCTCAGTGCTGCCAAATTTCCATTCGCGACGTTTTGCATAAATGCGCGCTGGAACTTTTCAGGCATTTCGTTGATTGTGGCATCTTTACTTGGTGCGCTGGTTGAAAGATGGTCGATGATGTCCTCAAGCCATTGCGACGCCCTCTCCTGTCCGCAATATGGGGGCAGCCGTCCAGCTGATGATACAAAATCGAATATTTCTGTCTCCCTTTCTACCAGTGTTCGGTTCGCGTCAACGAGAGAAGCCAGTTTCTGAGTATCTGATTCCAGTTGGGCCGACAATTCGTCCTTCTTGTGTTGCAATCGGTCCAGTTCCTCTTGCACGGCTTTGAGCTTTGCTGTGGTTTCGTCCACCGCGGCTGCCTTTTCCCGGATAGACTTTGGAAGCTCCAGGAGCTTGGGACGCATACGTGTGTCCTCTTTCAGCAGTCTTTTGAGCTGTTTGCCGTGGTCAATGAGTGAGAGCTCGAGGCTTGCGTCAACACTAACGCCTGAAGGGGAGTCCACTGAGTACAACCTGACCATGAACACTGGCTGAGCACCTAGCTGCTCCTGTGTGAGTTTCGTTTGGAGATTGAAGAATTGGTTATGAGCGCTTGTGTTTCCGAAGACGTAATCCCTAATGCTCGCCTCTCCTATGATGTCGTCCAGGATTGCAGTTCTCGACACAGTCATCACATGGCACCGAGCTTTTGGTTGACAGCTTTTGATCTCAAGTTCGAGCGCTATGACAAAATCTTCGGAAAAAGATGCCGCGTGGCGGAACTTCAACCATGTCCGCTGCAATGAGTCTCGTGAGAAATCCGCCCCTGTGAGAATAAAAGAACTTTTCTTCTCCCATCTCTCCTGTGGGTGTACATCTACCAGCACAAGCTCTCCTTTGAACGGTGTTTCGATGCAAAACCCATGCCTTCGGTCGAAGGCTACCTCGTCGTCAAATTGAAGCGATTCTAGAATACGCATAGATTTCGGATTCGCGCTGGAGGTCTTGGTGCTCGTTGTTGATAGCAGAGAGGCTCTACCACCTTGCGGTCTGAAATATTCGTCGGAATCTTCTCCGGGATGAACGCGACATAGTGGGATCCCCACAACCTTCTTGGTGCTATCTCTAGGTCGACAGTTCAGTATCCCAAAAGTTCGCCCATCCGTAGTGGTATAGAGACCAAGTTTCGCGTGAAGAAAACCACCTAGAATGCCAGTCGCGTCCAGATTGCCGCCGAACACGATGGTCTCGCTGCCGAGAAAAGCTGCTGGACTGGCCGCTAGAACTCCTCCAAACTTATTGATGTCTCCGTTCCATGCCTCCACGCGAATGGAATCTGTAGGAAGTCCCCAGGCCAGGATCGAATCGTCCGGTGTCTTCTTCATGATCTGCTCTTGGAGCCGAGTGAAGGCCTGTTTGCCTTCGCCATAAATCATCGGTATCATGACGTTAAAAATCCCCAAAAGGCAGTATGCAAGGTCTTCCTCCTTCGTGGTAGTTCTCTTCGCAGCCCAAGACATCCGCTGCGCAACACTGGCCGATTGAAGTCCGGCAAGTCCCAAAAGGAATGGACGCGGAATTCCTGTGACATCCTCTATGATACCTGCAAGTTGGTGCTTCGATCCCAGATGCCGCCAGCTTTTATCGTAGAATACCACATCCTTCGGAGCTAAGAGTTCCTGCAAAGTCCAACCTCTGCAGAACCAACGGCTTGCGCGGAAAATATCGTGAAAGTTTCTGTCTCCCTCGTCTACATCGACGAGATATACATAGCAAGTATGCGATGATTGGTACCAACGGTACATGGAGTTGATAGCTTCCCCTAACTCAGTTGCATTCGCTCGGTTGATGCAGCAAGTGTCGATCCAAACGTAGTCAAGGCCATCCTCTTTGGCTTGTTCGCAGCATCTGTCAAGCTTCACTTTCCCTATGCCAGGTTTTGTAACTTCACTCTTGATGTCGTCGTAGAGGAGTTCTTCCTCATCTGTTCCCCATGTGTGTGACAAAATGGCGTAGGGAGGAGGATCTCTGTGAAACTCCTCCAATGCTCCCGTGTTGACGTTGATGAGTCGCATACTAAACGAAATCGTGCATCCATAAGCAGGCGTCGTGCGGCGTGCATTTAGAGTTTGATGCTGGACTGTAGCGGGATAATGGAGTTGTTGGAGATGGAAATTCCAGAGTTTAATGCTCCTTGCTTGGTGCTTATCTTGTTGAGTGAGTATTTCGGCGTTGCCAAGCCTCTAGGCTCAGTGCATGCTGGTGAGCCGTGAAGGCGGGATCACGTTGGATGGATGACTACTAGACATCGCGAACAGCCTCAGATAAGCATTCATAAGATCACTAGCACGGAAGGAGGGGTAAGCTCGGAAGTTCGGTGCCTAATAATGTGCAAAAACGAGGCAGTGTTCGATTCGTTGGGCTCGCAGAGCCGCTCCGCTTCGCATATATGCAGCTACATGCTGATCTGGCTAGCCGCTCCACTGCTGCTGCCTACACTATTTCCTTTTAGGCCTGTATTTTGACTTTATACACCCTTGTATGATCAGAAATCATCCACCTTTTCAAGCCGACAATGTAGTTGCCTATGAGCATCACCACTCGAATTCTATGTTGAAAACGCACAGTGCCGTAAGTGGACAAATCGTGTAAGATTAACAATGACACGCACCAATATTCGAAGGAAATTATCGTATTAGCTTTGTTACTTTGATGACTACTTTTCTCAGATCGCGTTTCTTACTTTACAAGGTATCCGCGTTTGCACCTTGCCGAACTCACGAGTACAAAACCCGCTGCTTCTCTGATATGAGACTGTCTGTTGATCCCCTATTACCTCGAAATATTGACGTAAATGACCTGTGATTTCCCTTAAACGTCTGCTGCAGCGACTTCCCCTTCCCGCCTGCTTTCTCTGCAGTTGCACCTCTGGCGACCAGAATCGTTTCAGCGGACTTTCGTCCATTCTCAATTGCCATATCAAGCAGAGATTTCTCCTTCGTATCCTTCGCGTTGATGTCCGCTCCATTCTGAATGAGGAGTTCCATGATCTGGTCATGACCGTTCAAGGTGGCGTGAAACAATGGCGTCCATCCGTTTGCGTCTCGTGCACGAAGAGAAGCCCGATTCGTCAGGAGGTACTGCGTCATCGCCTCGTTTCCTACCATTGAGGATATTGATAGCGGTGTTTGTCCACTCTCGGTGGCTGTTTCAATATCGGCGCCTCTGAGAAGGAGGAGATCGACCAGATCTTTGTGCCCGTTGGCGACTGCGACGTGTAAAGGATCACGACCGTCCTTGTCCTTCGACTTGATATCCGATCTTCTATCGAGGAGCAGTCGCGCGACGTCGAAATGGCCTTTGAGAGCTGCTATACTAAGCGGTGACTGGCCATTCTTATCCTTGGCATTGATTTGAGCCTTGACATCGAGAAGAAGCCCCACAGCAGATGCGTTGCCTTGAAAAGTTGCCTCGAGGAGTGGCGTGATGCCATGTTGATTAACTGATTCGGTATCAGCCCCCCTCTCAACCAACATCTTCATGAGTCCTTCGTGACCCCTAGATGTGGCAATGCGCAACAAGCTACGCCCTTCATCATCTGTTAACTCCACCTTTGATCCTCTGTCGAGAAGAAACTGAACTGTAGCTTCGTGGCCTTCGAGGACTGCTTGCAGCAGTAGCCTTTTACTTTCGTTTGCAACTGAGCTTACAATCCTGCTTTCAACAGGAAGTGTACTCTTGACCAAAGAGCCGACCATAAGACCATACCACTGGCTTATACTTTCCTTATCTAGTCGAATCAATACATCTTGTGCATGGGTCACAGCTTCAGACAAGGCGCTTCGTCGTTCCTTGAGCGTTTGGTCTTTGACGTGCAGCTGATCAATGTCTCTTACTAACGCCAAGAGACCTGCGTTGAGCGTCTTCTTCTCCAGCTGTAATCGGTCGAGCTTCGTCTGAATCGCCGCAATCTTTGTCTTATGCTTTTCTACAATGGCTGCTTTTTCCCATGCCAGGCGGCTCAAGTTGGCTCTTTCCGGGCCAATCGCGCGATCCTCGTAAAGCAAATCGCTGAGATAGACCTGTCTTTCGAGTTGAGCAAGCTCGAGACTGACATTGACGTTGACTCGCGGGGGCTTGCTCATGGACGCGAGTCTGACGACGAACATTTGACAGGCCCCGACGCGCTCCTCGTCGAGCGACACCCGCAGGTGGGAGACACCGTTGCTTGCACTCTGCTTGCCGAAAGTGTGCGGATTCGTTTCAAATATCTTGGAGGCGATGATCTGCAGGCTGGTGTCTCTGGATGCCGTCATGACATGGCAGCAAGCATGAACTCGTGATTGGTTGACTTCAAGCTCCAACATGACCACGTAATCGCCACAGGTTTCTTTCTTATACCGAAACCTGATCCAACTTCTCTGGACTTGATCCACACCAAAGTCGACGGTTGTGTTTATGGTCGCATTGTCCTTCTCCCAGCGGTCCCTCGGCTCTACATCAAACATTTCCAGCCCGGTCTCGTGGACAGACTCCTCCACATAGAAGCCGTATCGACGACTGGTACTGGTTTCAGTCTGATTTTGTCCATTTCTGCATATGTGGACAAGCTGAGGCGGGGCTTCCGTACGCATGACGTCTAGCAGTCTCCCCTGCTGTCCTTCAGGCCTCACATACTCATCATAAGACCCATCGGACTGGATCCTGAGGAGGGGAATGCCAACGACAGATTGAACATTGTCCTTGGCGTGACAGTCCAGGAGGCCGAAGGTATGGTTTTCCGCCGTCTTGTAGAGACGTAGGCGAATTCGAAGGTGACCGCCGAAGACGTATAGAGGGTCAATGGACGTCCCTCGGTGTTCTCGGCAAACGATATCGCCGCTGGTCGCAAAGTCGAATGGGCTGGCTGCCAGGATACCGCCAGATAATCCCCCAACTGTGGCCGTGTTATCATATGTAGATTCTGTGCTGTTCAGATTCCACGCGAGGATAGAATCATCAGTATTCCGGCGCATTATTTCTTCCTGAAGCCGCGCAAAGGCCTGATCACCCTCGCCATAGATCATGGGTAGATTGACCCCAAATATCCCAAGCAGGCAATACGCAATATCCTCTTTCCTCTTGGTCACCCTGTTTGCAGCCCAGGACATGCGTTGGGCAACGCTGGCCTCGCGAAGATCAGCAGTGCCGAGAAGGAACGGTCGAGGGATACCCGTTGTCTGAGCGACGACCGTCGACAACTGGCGTTTTGTACCTAGTAACGACCAGTCTCTGTTGTAAAATCGAACGCGACTAGGGGCAAGAAGCTCCTGCAGTGTCCAACCTCTCTCGAACCAACGGCTTCGGCGAAACTGGGACTCCGCATTCGAAGGATCGTCTATGGAGGACACGTCGGCAAGGAATGCGTAGCATACATCGGCCTTCTGGTACCATGTGAACATCGAGTTGATGGCCTCGCTCAATTCCGTTGAGTTGGTCTTGTCGATGCAGCACGTATCCATCCAAGCGTAGTCGAGCTCATCCGCCAAAGCCTGTTCGCAGAAGCCATCGAACTTATCTCGCCCTATGCCAGTCTTGAACACCTCGTTACCTTCTTGGATATCGCGGAACGAAATCTCTTCCTCATCACTCCCCCAAGTGTGTGAAAGAACCGCGTATGGGGGTGGCTCATGGAAGAACTCCTCCAGTCGTCCGGTTTGCACGTTGATAAGACGCATCGATTGCCTCTTCCAACTCGTATCGTGTGATGAGTATAGGATGTCGACCTGATTCAATCGCGACGCCGTCTGACGCTTGCTCTCGATATCGGAATCTCTAATCAGATGTCGTTGGCTAGTTTTGGACCAAAATTAAAACGAGAGTAATTGGCCTGGAGGGTTTCGCTTGGGCGATCGATGGACTGGGTAGGAGATAGTTAGCAAAGGCCGGCCTTTGACGTACATTTGGAACGAAGTTGGGATCTTGCCTACAGTTGGTCTATTGGAAACGAGCGTGAAGAGGTAAAGACTGGCCGAGGTAAGATGTGGCTGGGCAGAGCCTCGTACGTATCAACAAAACGGGCCCTTGACCGCATGCAGCATGTCTTGGGGATATCAGCTGTCAGCAGCATATTGCACACAGAAGAAGAAATTCGAGAGCATTCTTCCACCGCCGCATGGGGCGCACTTGCGAGGCGTCCATCCTAGCTCCTTGGCGAAGGGTACACAAGTTCCGCGACATTGAAGGTATTCTTTGGCATGCCCAAGGGGGAAAACAGCGGACTTTCAATTAAAGATCATTCTTGAGGGATAATTTCATGTTTCCTGTACGTTAAGATCATATCGAATCATGGTATTATGCTGCTACTTGGGGCTCGGAAGAGCCGCTTCTCTGGTTGTGCATACCCGTCAACGCCAAACGCCAAAACGTAGATGAACATATTACTCGTCGCCGCCGAGGTCCGCCAGGGTCTTGATTGCCGACGCCCTAGGTTGCTGCCGCGCACCGGGCGCGGCGCCTCTGCTCGACTTCATTGGCGGTGGGGGTGGGTTGACGCGGTTAAATTGCGACATCTCGGCCGCCTTCTGTGGATCAATCTACCAGTCCGTCAGCAGGCGATTCTTATCCCCATCGCCGGCGCCTCCCTGGGCCCAACTCACTGCAAACAAAGACACGAGGTACAGCCCGATAAAGGTGACAAGTCCGCTGAACAGGCCGCTGAGCTGCCACTGGATAGGACGCTGCAGGCTCGCGCGAGCAGCCTTGTCACCGCCGAGGGTTCGTCCGGGGGTGCTGAAGGAGGCGCCGCTGCGGCCGCTCTTGTCGGGAAGCTTGAGGGCATTCTGGATCGCTTGCGTCAGGGCGGGAGGGTTCGCGCCCTTGATCGTCTCAACTGCTTGGCCGCCGTGGAAGATGATGAACGTGGGCATGGCGCTGACGCCGTGCGTACGGGCGATGCCTGATTGTTGATCGACGTTGATCTTGCAAAACGCAACCTTCTTCGGCTTCGAATACTCCTTCGCGAGGCGCTCAAAGTGCGGCGCAATCATCTTGCAAGGACCGCACCAGTCGGCGTAGACTGTCACGATGGTTTGTCAGCGGGACCGGAAGCGCGGGGGAGCGATTGTAGGCACTTACAGTCGGCAATCACGACATTGGTGCCGCTGAGAATGCCCTGCCACTCGCCGGCGGACTGGACACTGATGAGACTCATGATTTCGAGGTGCGATATTGGAAACTGGAGTCAACGTAGCCGACTTGAAGTTGAAAGGAACAGCTGGACCGTTGTGTAGCTGACGGAAGCTGTCGCGACCTGGTCCTAGCGGAAAGGTGGCGGCTGCCAAGAAGAGAAAGCGGTCAGTTGGCGATCCGTCATTCTGCCGGGCAGGGGTCTGGCGTACCCCGGAATTGATACCGCCCACTGCGGGACCAGCTCAGAAAGTTTTTGGGAACCGCTAAAAGTTGCATCGACTTGCAAACCACCATCAACAGCTCTCTGCAAATCGCCGTAATGTCTTACGATCAGAGAACAAAGGTGGGATAGCTGCAGCCTGATCTTCCCCAGGAACCCAACTGACCAGTAACAGCGTAGAAAAACCGGCGAAGACGAATATGTCGACACCACCCAGCCGTCGGCCAAGTTCTACGCCTACCCCGGAGGCCGTACGTGGACCGTCTCGGTTGCGATCCCTACCAGTATAATCGCAGAGTACGTGCTGTCCGGTCTACACGCTGCGATGCGAAGCTAACCTGCGTCTGAAAGTGCCGTCAACGCTGAGCGCCGTACTGCCGTCGCCGGCCGCATCGCCCGTGCCCTTGGAGTCTTCGGCATCGACGAAGTCGTGATCTTCGACGACAGCCCCATTGAGACCCGCCCCAAGACCGTCGACAGGAAGGCTTACACCGGCGACATTGATCCCGGCCACTTCCTCGAGCACCTCCTCGGCTACCTCGAAGTCCCTCCCTTCATGCGCAAGATGCTCTTTCCTCTCCACCCGAACCTACGCCTCGCCGGCCAGCTCCCCTCCCTCGACATGCCGCACCACCCGAACCCGGCCGATTGGATGCCCTACCGTGAGGGTGTCGCCAAGAAGGGAACCCCGAAGGGCACCGAGCTTGATCTTGGTCTGAAGACGCCCGTCATCATCGAGGACGAGGTCCCGCCCAATACCCGCGTCACGGTCCAATTTTCGGATTACGACACTGAGAAGGCCGAGGCGTGCGATCCGGCAGCGCCTAGGGAAGAGGGGGGATACTACTGGGGATACAGTGTCCGTAGGGCGGCCTCTCTGTCAGCGTTATGGACAGAGTGCAAGTACGAGGATGGTTACGATATTAGCATTGGCACGTCCGAGCGTGGGCGTTCCGTCGGCCAATCATTCCCCTCGACGCCGTTGGACTTCAAGCACCTGTTGATTGTCTTTGGAGGCCCTAGAGGAATCGAGTATGCGGCGGTGAATGACAAGGAACTCGACATGGTTGATGTTTCTGGAGGAAAGACGAAGGAGCTCTTCGACCACTGGATCAACGTCCTTCCAGGACAGAACAGCCGGCAGATTAGGACGGATGAAGCGTTGTTCATCGGGCTTACGGAGCTGAGAAGACTCTGGTTCAACCAGTAGTCTTCTGTCATGTACGTCACCAT
This sequence comes from Colletotrichum sp. SAR 10_99, assembly GCA_028654355.1. NCBI lineage: Eukaryota > Fungi > Ascomycota > Sordariomycetes > Glomerellales > Glomerellaceae > Colletotrichum > Colletotrichum sp. SAR 10_99. The sequence continues at coordinate 126,610 of JAQIUT010000097.1, forward strand.
ATTAGACTGCATTGTGGCGGGCATATGATACCCAAATCAAAAGTTATCATTTGGTTCAATTAGGAGCAATGCGTTGAAGCTTCGTACTCGTGTTCTTACGGCGACGCTCGGAAGGTTTACTAGGGTCAAGCTGTATGTTATTCGATTATCTAGCCAATGGTGAGTATCGTCATTTATCCGTCCCGAGGGACGATTATGATGGAGGCCATATCGGGCACAGGTCTGACATTCAGTAAGGTATTTTGGGGCTTTTCTCATCGCTAATTTATACCATTTCCTTGTAGAAGGCGCAACCCATCTTAGCTAGTAAACAGGACCTCAAAGGCAGCAGCGGGATCCTGGATCGTAGCTTCTAGCATCGCCCTCGTCGGCACCAATCTAGCCCGATAACAGGGCAAGTGGCCTAGAAGTATCACGCTGTGCGGTCCGCTAGTGAGAACTTAGTATAGAATCTAGCTGCTGGTGCGTAGAGTTGTGGTTTCATCCCACTTCTAATCCTTTGCGTTTTCTTTATTTATTTCCCAGCTTTTCTTCATCACTGACTTTGGTCTATTTACGTTGTAAACTTCAAACGCACTAGATAAGCATTTAATTAAGAGGCAGGCGGTAGTTCTGATGCTATGGACTATCCTACACACTGTTATGCGATTACTGCCTTATTTTACAGTCAACCCATAGGATACCTGTTTTTTTCTTTTATTGTTTTCTTTTTGTATGCTCAAACTGGTTTCAGCATTGCCCACGGGCTACGCGAACCAACCACATTTAATGTTGCACTTAATGACTTTGTCGTTTTGTGCTCTACAAACGTCCCCAATGTCCAGCCAACATGGGTTGTCTGACAACTGTGCATGCATGGAGAGAGCAATGCAACGTGGCGGCCTGACGTGGTCTGCCGCAAACAACACCCCATAGGACCATCAAATCGCCCCTTGGTCCCTCGTTCAGTGTGTTTGCCAAGAGGTAAAATTGAAAAGTCTCACTTTCCTGTGAGACATATTATCCCTGCTTCAACCTGAGACTCCTCAAATAGGCATCACCTCCTCCCCATTTTTCCACCTCTCATTATCGGGTTAAAGCGTCAGGAATCTGCAATCGGAGATCAACCATCTTGACCCCAGACTTTGTGATCTTCCATTTCAGTTTGTCGCCATCCAACGAAGAGGCGCTCCTACAAATGCAGGTATCCAGTGAAAGCCAAGTGGAAGATCAGAATCCGGGCGCTGCTGGCCTCGACACTCTATGCCGAGACTGCAACGCAGTAAACTGGCCCACAGTCAATGTCTGGAATGATATTCAGGGCATTGGAAAAGATCTTTTGCATGGAACTGGCGTGAAAACTAGAAAGATTATTCGCATATTCCACAATCCCGTTCGTTCCCAACTCCTGAAGTCTTCCTGTGGCGTCTGCCGCTTTGTTGCTTATCTATCGAACCCCACCACAAACAACAGATCTCAAAGCAAATCTCAATACCGCAACATTGTTCCACGAGCATTCATACTGGAAGCAGATCTCTGTGATCAGGGGGGGACTTCTGACAACGCGAAGTCCAGCTATCTTAGGCTGGCTGTCCGGTCACCTGCGTCAGACAGATCGCTACTGCAGGAAGATCACGACTGTGTTCGTTTCCTGTTGGCCCACAAACATACAGATAGTGAGATGTTACAGATCCGCATGCTCCATCCTTCTCAAATCTGCTTTGACTTCTTCAAAAGCAAAATGGAGATGTGCTACAATGATCATGAGGAGTGCCGCTCCACGTCTACAGCCCCTGTAGGTCTCCGCCTCATCGACGTTCGTACCAACAAGGTATGCTGTGGTATCCCAAGCTATCAATACATTGCCTTGTCCTATGTGTGGGGGAATGCTTATTCTCAAAATCCGGAGGAAGATTTTCCACCAGTCGTTCAAGACGCCATGTCCGTCACTAAAGCGATCGGCTGTCAATACCTGTGGGTTGATCGATATGTGAGTTACGGTCAGGCAGGAGTGTCTTTCACAGTGACTGACAGCCAAAACGCCTTAGTGCATTGAACAAAGCTCCTCTCACAGGATATCAATGATACAGCAGATGGACCGCGTCTATGGCAATGCCTTTGCTACTATAATTGCAGCATCCGCAAACAGCTCTCAAGACGGTTTACCTGGTATGAGCGGTCCGCCCCGCCGGCAAGAAAGATTGAAGCTCGGTGATATCAATCTCGTTGAGCTATCCAGCGTTGGACAGGAAACTGTCAAGATGGGAAGATGGGCTACTCGAGGCTGGACGTTTCAAGAAGGCTACCTCTCCAAGAGGCGGCTCATCTTCACGGAAAAAGAAGTTCTTCTTCTTTGCAACCATGAGCTGGTCATTGAAACCCAAACTGGAAGTGAGGCAGATCCCTACAAGGTGATTGATCTCAGCCATAGACGTGCTAGATCTGAGGAAAGCCATGCCACTCGCATTAGAAATTCCTTTTACTGGATGATGCCCACAGCGAGGGGCAGACTGAACTGGAAAGCTCGTCTTCAAGAAGAAATCGAAGAGTACAGCAGTCGAGAGCTATCTCACGAAAGCGACAGCTTAAATGCACTGCTCGGCATTCTTAGATACCATGAGTCTATCAGCTTCCACTGGAGTAGCCAGCGAATTTCCCATCTGTGGGGAATACCACTCAAACTTCATTTTTGACAACATGTCTCATTTGATGTTTTATGGCGGAGAGAAAGGAGTGGTACTCGAAGAAAAGACTTTCCAAGCTGGTCGTGGTTAGGCTGGGCAGGGTCGTTTCCCTTCACAGATCTAGGCGACCAGTTGAAAGTTCTACCTTGGGCCGCAGAAGAGAACATTCACGGCAAAGCAGGCGATTTCGTGAATCCCGCCTTGAATCGAAAGGTTCAATACGTCTTCCGCATGGCGACGAAAGAATCGATTTGCATCGATTTATGCGAGACCGCGACTCGGAAACTTCTCGACATTTGGATCCAAGGGAACTGATCATCCAATCTCTCATCATTTCACAACGTCTTCGCGAAGTTCATACACATCCTGGCTCCATCGGCAATGCCTGGGAAGCTCCATCACACTGGCAGGATCAAGAGCTAGTGGTAGTTGCAACGTTTCTTCTCGAACCTGGTGTTTTTGTTGGTATCCCAGTGTCTTTCGATGAAGATTTTGACCCCAAGTACCACATGCGAGGTTTGGTCTTACCAAATGACGGCAGTTCATTCCTAGGAATGAGTGTGTATAGCATTATTGTTCTTCGTCGGATTGAGAATGAAAGATACGAGAGGGCCGGGATCGTAAGTTTGTCTTATACTGCGGAGAGCGGATTGTTGGAGAGCGGCAACAGAAGACGGCTCGGAACCAGGAGCATAGGTTGGAATTGGGACATTCACATGGATGAGCACGATCGTGTCATAGAACGTCAGACTGTGAAGGGAATTCCGCACAAACACTTGTTTCTCAAAGGCTCGATTTGGGAGACAGTTTTTTTAGTATAGATCAGACCCGAAACCTTGGCTTGAAGCATTAGTCCTGTTGTATTTCAATACTTGGACTTGTTACAAACTGCGAAGAAGAAAACATAGAAGGGAAGAAAGACTTGGACTTGTTGATTGGTGACTAGTCTCAATAGATTTTGCCCTATCCTCTTGGAACAAGACATAGCCCTAATCAATATCTAGAACCAAAACCTTGACTTATGAGATATGATTCAGTATTTTCATCACTTTTTATTTTCGCTTGATTCTGACATAAGATTTAGATTTCAACAACTCGTTTAAATTCATTATTCGACAAGAGCAGAAGCGACTCTGCCAACAAAATTTCATGCTTCAAATCACGAACGTCACGCTACCACTCCGACCCTGTCCAAATCCGGTGCAAATCCACCATCAACTCCAGATATGCTGATAGTGTTCGGGCCATTAACATCGAATCCCGACAACTCAACTGCGTAGCCCTTGAAGACATCGGTGTCCCAGTTGTACCCACTCAGAGGGAAGCTGACCGTCACCGCAGCACCATTGTTGATGGTCACTGACGCGGTACGCTCATTGTTACCCCCACCGAGGTACCCGATGTCACCATTGATGAAGTCGAACAGCACGTTCTGCTTCGCCTGTGAAGTTCGGATGTTTGAGAGAACGACACGGCCTCCGGAAGATCCACCCAAGTTACCGACCTTGTTGGAGGTTGCACAACCTGAGCAAGACTGGGTGTTCGCGCCAGACGACAAGGAGCCGGTTGCAGCGGATACGTAGGTGTAGCTAGCCGCAGGAGCCGAGGCACGCTTTACGTTGGAAAGACGCAACGCGAGAGATCCGTGGGCGTTGACCTGCTTGGAGAAGCTGGTGGCGCCATCAACCGTCTTTGAGTCCCAAAGATCCTTGATCGTGGCAGATGTAATGTTAAGTTGCGAAAGCTGCACGTCCAGAGTGCGGGCAGTGTTGGTGAGGTCCACAACGAGGACGGCGACGTCACCGTTGTCGAGGTCTCCAGCCCAGAGGTCCCGGTCTCCAGTCCAGCGTTGAACAAGCTGGATCGGTTTGACTGCCGGATCTTGGTTGATGGCAATCAGGTCCTTGTTCTGCAAGAGGGCGACGGTTTCGTCTGACAACGCGGCGAGATCGGTGGAGATCATGAGAGCAGACTTGAGCATTGCCCATGAGGCAAAATGCGTGGCTTGTTCGTCGAAAGTCATGCCAGTGTTGCCGACTTCCAGCAGATCAGCATCGGCAATGTGGCCGGGCCCAATGACACCCGACTTTGCGATGTGAATTGCCTGGTTGTAGATGCGGTAGACATTGCCCCAACCGGTGGCGATGTCATCAGACAGTCGGAATGATGTGGAGAGGCCCTTGGTCCACTGTGCAGGTCCTTGGAGGCCACTTGACGACGAGAACGGAACTCCCCACTGGCAGATAAGCATACCTGGGATACCGACACGTTGAAGCTCCTTCCACATGGTTGTGAAGCGAGTCACGAAGTCGTCTCTGGCAGACTTTGGCGCGTTGTCGTCCGCACTAGATCCAGAAGCGTAGCAGTTGTCGTCTAACGGGCAAGTCAGCGGAATATTCTCCTGAAGGACTCCGACTCGTGTTACTCACACTTGACATATTCAGTGCCTAGACTCTTGAAGAAGTCCGCATCAACGGCCTCGTGGCCGAGAGAGCCGGCGACGGGACTGGGAACTTCCGGATCACACATTTTCTCTCCGGCATCAGAGTACATTGTCCACTTCATGCCTTTCGACCGCGCGAGGTCGCTCAGCGGCTGAAGACCCTGCGGGAACGCGTCCAAGTTGATCTTCAAGGCGCCAGAAGTGTCATTGCGCTGTCCGTCTCTGGAAGCCCAGCCGCAGTCGATTTGAAAGAACTTGTAGCCTGCGTCGACGAAACCTCGGCTTGCCAAAGCGTTGATCGCGGCTTCGATCTTGTCGTGGTTCGGGCTGCAAGAGACTTGGTTGTAGGAGTTCCATCCCATTACAGGCGTTGACTGGAATGATTGACTCGCTGCCAGTGGGGCGCCCAAGAGGGCGAGGGCGATGAATGTTGAGAAGACCATGATGAGAGCGCGGAAGAGAAGAATCCTTAACACGACTAACCGACAGTGTCCTGTATGGTCATGTCATCGAGGATTATGTACTCTTTATCATTCTTGAATTTCAAGATCTCGCTGTTGTTCCTGACTCTCCGGAACCCGCGCGGGTGCGCGACAACTAGAGAGTGGATTGTAGCGCACCAATCGAATGAAAGCAACTCGGGCCCATGATCCCATACACCTATGTCAGAAGTGGTAAGAATAGCAGGTTCCGGTCATGTCAGTGCAGGGGATCTGCAATAGGAACTCGTATTGGCCATCTCAATCTCACTGGCTGTATAAGTGATGCGCGCATCCAAAAGTCACGTCAATTGATGGCACTCTATTAGATAACCAAGACGATCACGTTTATTCATGCGCATTGCCCTCGCATTTACTCATTCAGTTGCGAGGTTCAGGAGGCATCTTCCGAGGGGTTCGGGAAGCCCCTTTTCTTGGCTTTTTTTAGCCAAAAATTGGGCGCTTGACGTCCCTCAGCCACCCCCAAACAAATTACTCGTGCCGAAAGCCGTGCGCATGTGTTCGTCAGATCTACGGATGCCCCGCGTGCGACTTCCTCGCGAGCTTCATCCACTGTGCCAGCCCAGCCAGGCTATCGGTCGATGCTACCCCGGCGTTAGCGGGCGCAAGCGACAAGCTTGATTTAGACAGCAGCACGAATCATGATTACCAGAATCATCAAGAAGAGACAATTTTGTGGCAATGCTGGATCCGACGGGATAGCCCCTTAATTGTGACAATCGTGAGCTTTGCAGTGAAGACACAGCATGTCGTGCTCTAAATGAAGGAAATGATTGGAGCGGGCGTATGCAACGTCTGTTGGTTTTCCAAGCACAGAAATGGACCTGAATTACTCATGCGTTGGCCGTTGAATAGTCGCCGCGTTAGAAGCACCATGGAAAGAGCGTGCAAAGGGGAAGTTTGGTGGCCGATACTACGGTCTTGAGAATGAACAGGAAGAGGGCACTTGGTGCCCTTCTTGAAGCAGCCTCAGTTGCGATGCTCCAGAGACCTAGGATAGCCACTCGACTGGGAGCAATTAGCACTAGCGCATGTCCACTGCGGGATCGAGTTACAGGGCCTCAGTGGATCACTTTGAAGACAGCTCAGGATGCACATGCCGGCATTCATTGCGGACGGACCCCCTTCCCCGTCTGTGGAGGCAAAGCTTCAATCCCTTGCCGAGGGCAGCTAGACCGGTCTGTCCCAAGAACGACCGAGTTCCCGAAACTCAATCCATACGTCACATCGTCGTCACATCTAGCTTGGGAATGGGTGACGAAGGAGAAATCCTCATTAAAAAGCCAACTTACTTGGAGGTTTGCAGTTCCTGCTTTTGAGCAACACTCAGCTGCGAGGGTGTCTAAGAAACCAGTAATAACATAACCAAATACATATTGAGGCCTTGCACGTTCAATACGTCCGACCCGACTTTGTCTCACTCTTGTTGTCCGTGGCTGGGCTTGTGAGTCTCTCATCAGATCTGATAAGATGGACTAAAAGGGATGAACATTTTGGCAGATTTTCTGCCTTACGCAGAACAGGATGTCCATCTGAGAAAGCTTTCGGTTAGGAACGCTTTGATACCACCAAAAGCACACATTGGCCAGACCAGGAAGTGGTGCCGAACAGCTCATGCTCTGATAGAAAGGTAAAATGAGCAGATGAATAGCCTTACGATGCCCAATAAACCAACGGATGTGTGTCGTAGCGAGAGCTTCCCCTCCTGACGCGGAAGCTTCACCTGCGCAGAGTTTTGTTGCTGGCGGTTTTCATGTCACCATACCGAGGTGCCAACAGCTAAGAGATACCTCATGATGTAGTTTGACGTTGCTTTGGATTGAGTCTCAACACGTCGCAAGCGGGACACCCGGAGTAGTTGAAGGTTGTTGATACACCCTATCTCCCAACTGTCATCGGCTTACGATGCAAAGTTTTCTGATACGAAATTATGACGAGACGGTGATTTAGTTTCGACGTCCCCAAATACCTCCAAGTGAGGCAACATAGAGTAGGGAAGAGAGGCTTCATGGTTTGAGAACATAAAACGCGAGAGTGCTGCATCGTTCTTCGGCCTATTGCGCGACTGTGTAAATCATCCACCAGGTCGTGAGTGATCGACACGAAGAGCACCATGTCTACAAACCAATGCGACTTCATCGTTGTTGGCGGCGGCACGGCAGGCAACGTCGTAGCCGGCCGTCTCGCGGAAAACCACAATGTCCGCATCCTTGTGATCGAAGCCGGCCCCGGCAACCCCCAGGATATCCAAGAGATCACTACCCCAGCAATGGCAATGAACCTTCGATCCAGCAAATATGATTGGGCCTACAAGACTACCCTCGTCAAGCGTAATGACTACGAGCGTATTGAGAAGCCCAACACCCGCGGCAAAGCTCTTGGAGGAAGCTCCTCCCTTAACTACTTCACCTGGGTCCCCGGATGTAAGCCCACTTTCGATCGCTGGGCTGAGTTCGGCGGCAGCCAATGGACATGGGAGCCTCTTTTCCCGTACCTGAGGAAGAGCGCAACGTACCATGACGACGTCAACCGCTACCCTCCCGAGATGAAGAAGCTGGGCGGAGGTGGCCCGCTCCCCATCTCTCATGCAGAACTACTCCCCGAGATGGAGCCTTTCCGGAAGATGCTGACCAGAGCCTGGACCTCCATGGGCGAGAAGGTATCTGAAAACATCTACGACGGAGAGATGAACGGCCTCACGCACTGCGTCGACACAATCTATCGCGGTCAACGATCTGGAAGTTACTTGTTCCTCAAGAACAAACCCAACGTCACAGTCCTCTCAGGGGCGCACTCTAAACGTCTCATTATTGACCGCGCCAACCGCACATGCAAAGGCATCATCGTCATTGACAGCTCCGGCAATGAGATGAGCTTCTTCGCCCGACGGGAAGTCATCGTGTCACAGGGCGTGTTCGAGACACCCAAGCTGCTCATGCTCAGCGGCATCGGCCCGAAGCACCATCTAGACAAACACGGCATTGACACTATCGTCGACTCGCCCCACGTAGGCCAGAATCTCCTCGACCACCCCGGAGTCCCCTTTGTCCTGCGCGTCAAGGACGGGTACGGCATGGACGACCATCTCCTTCGCAAAGGCCCCAAGCATGACGCCACCATGTCTGCTTTCAATAGAAACCACTCTGGACCCATGGGATCCGGTCTCCTGGAGATGGTCGGGTTCCCACGCATCGACAAGTACCTCGAGCGAGATCCGATATACCGTCAGGCGAAAGCAGCCAACGGTGGCGTGGACCTATTCTGCCCCGAAGGCCAGCCTCACTTCGAGCTGGACTTCGTATGCATGTTTGGCACAGCGTTCCAGTGGCATTACCCCATCCCCAAGAATGGACAACACATGAGTGTCGTGGTAGATCTCGTCCGCCCTGTGTCTGACCCCGGCGAGGTCACCTTGAACAGCGCGGATCCCTTGGAGCAGCCGAACATTAACCTCAACTTCTTCGCCAACGACCTTGACATCATTGCCATGCGCGAGGGCATCCGTTTCTCGTACGACCTTCTCAAGAAAGGCGACGGGTTCAAGGACGTTGTCTTAGATGAGTATCCATGGGAGATGCCGCTCGAGTCCGACGAGGAGATGAAGAGAGCCGTCCTTGACCGCTGCCAGACTGCGTTTCACCCGTGTGGCACCGCGAGGTTGTCCGGAAGTATCCAGCAGGGCGCCGTCGATCCGCGGCTGAGGGTCCACGGGATCAAGAACCTGCGGGTTGTGGATGCGTCTGTGATCCCTGTGATCCCGGATTGTCGTATCCAGAACTCTGTTTATATGGTTGCGGAGAAGGGCGCTGATCTGATCAAGGAGGACCACAACGACATCTACCAGGTGAAGTCTGGATTTCAGGGGGCCCGTCTTTAGTATGGTTGCGGACCGAGTCAGTACAGAATGATCATTGCGTAATAAGTCGTATAGCCTGCCATCAATGACATGGTTCGTCACACGGCCAGGGAAGCCCTCGCTATGACAGAGAAAAATAAATTATATTATCACTAAAAGGGTTCGTGAATTAGACTCAAGCATGCTGGTAAAGCGCAATGCCCGCCGTGAATCCCGCAATGTTGTCCTTGTACAGCGCGACGTCCTGGCCGTGCCGCGTGACCATCGCCTTCGTCCCGACAATGTTAAGGTTGTACGTCTCCAGGTGCTCCGTCTTGGTGCAGTTGTTCGGCGAATCGCGGATGTCGTAGATGCGCTGCTGGCACCGCGCGCCGGCGCCGACCTGGCAGCATGCCGTGCTGTAGTTGTTGAAGAAGGAGTACAGCCCCGCGCCGAAGATGGCGATGTTGCGGCTGCCGATGACGCGCAGACCCCAGGCCATCTCGCAGGGGGCCTCGCTGGTGTCCTTGCCCTTGCAGTCAGCCACAAAGTCTGGGTCGTGGTAGCCCTTGACGCGGGGGAAGGGGATGGAGGCGACCGGGTTAGGTTGGTAATATCTGGTCATCGTTAGCTTGCCTGTTATCTCTGAAATGCTGGAAATACTCACGGCGTCTCGGTCTGGATCATGCCCATGTAGATATCCCTCGTCTGGTAGAGCTGGTACTGATACAGCGTGTGATGCTCAACGCCAGAAGCAGAGAGCCAGATCTTGCCGGCGGTCGCCTCAATCAGCAACCCTCTGCCCGCGTAGATCGTCACCTGAGTATACGTCGGGTCCTCCAAATCATGATCTGCGACCCACAGCCAGCAGTTCTCCATGAAGAGGTTCGACGCCGGCTTGGTGATGTGCATGCTCATCCACGCCGCGATGCAGTTCTTGTCGAGCGTGTCCGCCGTCACAGTCGCGTTCGGCGTGGTCGGGCACTCCTTCAGCTGCTGCTGCGTACCAGCGTACCCGCCCACGCGGATGTGCACATCCCACATGCCCGCCGGCTCGCCGAGCGTGTTGAGGTTGTACTCCACAACCTTGGCGCCGGGCGCGGCTCCGCGCGTGGACACGATCATGTCGGACCACTCGATCGTCCCGCAGTCGCCCGGCAGCGCGACCTTGACGACGGGGTGCGGGCTCGAGATGTCCTGGAACTTGGGCCCGCCACCCATGATGATGGACGCGAGCGCCTCGCCGACGATGCGCGCGCCGGCGGGGATGAAGACGGTGTCGGAGACGTAGTAGGTCCCCGCGTCTACGAAGGCGACGAGCGAGCTCTTGGAGGCGACGTAGTTGAAGAGGTTGTTCAGCGCGACGGTGTCGTCGGTGACGCCGTCGCCCTTGGCGCCGAAGGTGCGCGCGGAGACGAAGCAGCTTGCGGAGAGGGTCTCGTAGTGCGGCTTGGAACGCTCGTAGTACTTTGTGCCGTTGGCGGTGGTGGCGACGAGGGCGTTGTAGACGGGGAAGTAGCCCGTGTCGCTGCCGGTGTAGTCCGTGGGCCCGGAGGGCGTGTAGATGTGGCCCATGGCGAAGCCCTGGCTGACGACGGAGCCCTTGGTGCCGGAGATGATGGTGTTGTTCTGGGGTCCTTGGAGGATGGTGCCGACGTTGGAGAAGGCGACGTTCTCCATCATCAGGGTGCCGGCGGCGATGGGGACGATGGAGGCGGAGCGCGGGGTGCGGATCGCGGTTTGGACGTTGACGAACTCGGAGTCGATGAGGGTCACGGAGGAGGTGCTGTTGTCCTGAATGCGGATTCCGGTGCCGCAGTTCTCGACGTAGATGCTTTTGTACGTCCAGCCCCAGTCCCAGAGCTGGTTGATGGCGATCTGGGAGTTCCAGAAGCGGCTGGGAGATTGTTAGCACATGGTGTTAGGTGAGGGTGACGATAGGATGCTCACAGGTTGCGGGCGGTGTACTGCTGGTTGCCAAAGTTGGCGCCATACTGTCCACCGTAGAAGTCCAAGTCGTTGAGGAGACCACCGGAACCTTCTTCAATGAAGATACCGGTGTGCTTGCTGTCAGCGCCGGCGGCCAGGCGAAATACGCAATTGGTGATGGCGGTGGCCTGGGATGAGGGCCAGTGGATTCCGAGAGCGGCAGAAGAGGCGGGAATAGCGGTGGTATCGAAGATGAGGTTGCGGACCTGTTAGATGTAAGTGACAAGCCCGTCCGCGGTGAGTTGGATCCCGTAGCTTACCTGACGGAAGAAGACGTTGGTGGCACCCCAGCTCAGCCCGTTGGCACCGTACTTGTTGCCGTCAATGAGACCAAAGTTGTTAGTGACGTCGAAGTTGGCAGCAGCCTTGATCACGGGTCGGTCTGTCGGGTCGCCGATGATTTGGGTGTAGAAGTAATCGACGATTGAACCAGAGATGAGATATGTGCTGTCGTATGTCAGCAATGAATCCCTTCATTGTTACTCATAGCACTCACCCGGAAGGGAAGTAGACCGTCGCAGGTGACGTCGTCTCACCCTTGCACGTTCCCGGTGCACATCGGTTTCCGGATGAGATGGCGAGGTTGATCGCCGCCGTGTCGTCAGTAACCCCGTCACCCTTGGCCCCGAAGTCCTTGACGTTGCGGAAGACCTGGTACTTTGGATCGGCGTTGTAAGCTGAGATACCCTGGTGCTTGATATCCTCCATCCAATATGTCGCCTTGGCGACGGCCGCGGCGGCGAGCCAGAGCGCGGTGGTGAAGCGCATCCTGACGAGTATACAATAAACAATTATACAGAGTTGAAACAGAAGTTGGAATGAACGACGATGAGTAAAAGAGAGGCTGTGGTGTGATGGTAAAGTGAGTGATCGATGCCACGAAAAGAGTGTGTATTCCCCTTTCTACCCAAGAGGCGGGGGTTGACAGAAAGTCAAAAAGTGAATGAACGATCCCGATGAGGAATCAATGAATGGCAACGTTAACAAAAGAATGGACGACGATGATCCTAGCAAATTATACACATTTGATCTCCCGTCAGTACGGATGAACCCAAAGTTGACGTGGTATCAACCCGATGGTCCCGAGGTGAGCAGAACTCAAGAACAGCAAGCGAGCCCGGCCAGGGGGGGAGGGAAACCCTTGATCCTTTATTAGAGTTAAGTTGATGTGGAGGGGTTCGGGCTGGGCACGCATATCAGCGATGGCCAGCCCTGCGTGTTAGTCCCACGCCAGCGGGATAAACGGCCCTGCTGCTGTTCTCCCATTGCCCAGTGAGGGAAGGGATAGGGCGGGGGCCAGGATGCGGCAGAAAGGGCTGTCTCGTTTGTTTTAGTCTGACTCTGTTCGCGAGCGTGCGGGACGGACGGTCTTCTCCCTGCTCCATTCCGAGATGACACCACTTTGATGCCCGCTGTAGAGAGCATCCGGGCAGCGCGCGGTGACGATGTCAGAGGTGCAGACGTCGGGAATTGGGCAGGGCCAGAGCAGACACCTTGATGACAAGTCCTCGTTACCCGACTCGGCCTAAGACGGGCCAACCTGAATCAACGGGGCGCGAAGCTCGTCAGCCAGCGAGGACGCCATTTTCCAACAATTTCCTGTCGAAAGGGGAGCTCGTCGTCTGTGGCTGGCTGTCTAATCCACGCCAAAAGGTTCAAAAAAAGAAGCTGGCTGCCTTTTTGGCTATGCACCCACGCGACGACGCGAAAAGATTGGAGGTGTGCTATGCTGGACTGGGATTGGAGCCGGGCCTTGGTCGCCCTGGGAAATGATGAATGAGGGGGAAATGAGGAGACGCCTCCCCGGACGCGCATCACTTCTCGGTATGGGCGAGCTAGGCAATTGAGGCTGCAGCTTGTCGTCGTTTATGCCCCCGGCCCACTTTTGGATGTCGAGAAGGTTTTTCACTCGTGTTCGCTGTGGGACGATTGCATACGGCTTTGGTCATGGAAGGGAGTGGTTGACATCCGGTTACGCGGGCGAGGAATTCCGCCTGTCCCATGGTCATGCAGAGAGACTCTGTCAAGCAATGAGGCGTCTAACCCCCCCTGACTCAGCATGGCTTGGGGTGAGTCCAATGTTTCGCCAGTCAGAAGTCTATCGAAACTTACCGGCAAAAAGAAAAGAATGGCGACATTAGAACGGCTTTTTGTCCTGTGAGCTCGCAGGAAAACAAGCAGGCTTCGAGGGCCCAAGTCAGGCTGCCATCGACAGGCTGCCATCGACAGGCAATTGACTTTCCCACCAACGGAGCGAACCCCTGACATGACGGTGCATGGAGGGGTAACATCGCTAACCCTGGCTTGCAGCTCCAAATATCAGCTGAAAAAGCCAAGATCGGGAGACATTTGGCCGCCTGTCGGCTCCTTCGTTTTCAACGCAAAATCGACTGTTGCCAAATTCCCCAGACTATCGAACACGCCTGGAAAGGGTGAAGGAGGATGGGTTTCACGGCTTTTCCAACGTACGCTAGACCCCGTCCGAGAAATGCAACGTCCGCCGATCTGCTCCGTTCATCAGTCTCGGCCGACGCGTGGCTGGCACGCTGGGAAATGGGCGCCGAGACGGATGAAGCCGATATCCCATCCCAAATACACAGCAATGGAAACCCCGTCCTGAGATTGATCAGTGCAAGATAAGAATAAAGCGTTATTATTTCGTCTCTGTATCGGTGGCCGTTGTTGAACGCCGCCTCACGTTATGTATTTCCGGTCGTGACACCTGGATAGATAGATAGTTGCCGGGAAGATGGCGATGCCCATGATGAATGTATCCCGGGGCCCCCGGCCCCCCGCCCCCCCCCGGGGGCCGGCGGGGGGCGGGGGGGGGGGGGGGGGGGGGGGGGGGGGGGGGGGGGGGGGGGGG